>JAJOZX010004768.1:0-165000 GCA_023014485.1 Bathynomus jamesi | reverse complement strand
ATCTGCCAGAGCATCAAACTGGGGACCCGTAAACTTTAAACTATTGAATTAATACTTCGGTTTATCAGTCTCCTCAGCAAATGGAACAAGGGGATCCATGTGGATTAAAAATTTTCCAAACTTTTAATTTATGAAACACCCTAATATACAGGCCCGGATTTAGCTATAGGCGAACTAGGCGATCGCCTAGGGCCTCGCGCCAAAGGGAGCCTCGCTCAAGCCGTTTTGCGCTTTCTGTTCAAGTGATATTAATGATTTAGAACTCTATGAAGAACTTAAAGTACTTTGCAGGTTTATACCTGAGAAAACAGATCTCGGAAATGCCCTTGTTTATATAGTGCAAAAACAAATAAGTGAGATTTATCCTAATGTTTATGTTGCACTTCGAATAGTATTAACCATCCCAGTTACTGTTGCTTCGGCTGAAAGAAGTTTCTCGCGTCTCAAACTTATTAAAACATATTTGCCTTCCACCATGTCTCAAGCGAGATTGCAATCATTAGCTATGTTATCAATAGAAAACGATATAACAAATTCATTAAATTATTCTCAATTAATTGAAGTTTAGCTCAAAGAAAAGTAGAAAAGCATTGCTGTAATATTCAAGGAGCATCTGAACCAAATATTAAAGCATTAATATTTAATATTTAGCCTGATAATTCGATCGCTCACTATTATAAAAAATGAAATGTCAACATCTCTTATATATCACATATGAAAAACGTTTGTATACTATGGAAAGTCATTACCTATCATATTATATAAATCTTAGAAATCATTCTTTTATTTTCGATACAAATCTTGATTCATATTATAATTTATACTTATTTGTATGGTTTATTTATATTTCTTATACAATTTCCATGCGTGATTATTTTGGTTTGGTTTAATTTTTAAGTGCTGGCATAGTTCTGTCTATGCGGGATTCTAATATTGCTAGTATAATACCGATAATTAAGTCCATATTTTCATATATATAGGCCTAGGGCCTCGCAATTTCTAGATCTGCCTAGGGCCTCGCAACTTCTAGATCCGGCCCTGCATATACATATACATATATCTATACATATATATATATACATTTTTTTTTTTTTTTTTAAGTTCGGGAAGAACCGATTCGCCTCTATTTAAAAGGGCATATCTCAGCGGAAAAACAAAGAAAAACTGAGAGGAAAGACAGAGGAAAAAAAAGGGTGGAGGGGACAGTCGAAGTGGAAAAAGACCAAGGATGACAAGGACTGCAGGGTCGAGCCCCATCATCCTTGGGTGCTAGGGCCGGGAGGGCGCACGTGAAACCTCCAGGAACAAGCACGTACAAACGAGCACAAAGAGCACTCAAGAGCACGAGCTTAGAACCCCCTTGCGGGGTGATATATATATACATATACATATATCTATACATATATATACATATACATATATCTATATATACATATACATATATCTATACATATACATATATCTATACATATATATATATATATATATATATATATATATATATATATATACATATATCTATACATATAGTGCAGTAGCTTAGACCCTGATTTTTGAAGTAAGTGGACATTCTGGACAAAAGCACCAAACTTGGCTCAAATGTTGTTCAGGACCTTAGCTACCAATTTTTCCCCGGAACCAAGACGCACAACCCTATCTTGGCTGCCATTTTGGAAATCCAAGATGGCTGCCAGCTAGAAATCAACAAACTATTGTGAGGAGTAATTGTAAATAAATAGTCCCTAAACCTACATATTTCGATGCCAGGATTGCTATAAAATAATCAGAATTACCCTTAAATGTTTATTTAATGTAAAATATTTAATAATATAACTATATAATATGTGCTTTTCTGTTTTGCAGGTGATTTGTGAACATGGATTGGAGCAAATGCATGGTTTGTCAAGAGAGCAAAGGTGAGACTCTTAAATGTCCACTCAATGCTGTGAGTGGTAAAAAAACTGAAGCATATGCAACATTTATGGAGAATGTCAACGCATTCAAGAATCTTGGAAGACTACCAGTTCCTCTTCTTTTCAATGAAGAGGTGACTGTTGAAGATCTGGTTCAGAATAAAGCTGTGTGGCACAAGTCATGCCATGTTAAATTTAGTAAAGAAAAGCTTGAAAGGGCTACAAAAAAGAGAGAAAGGGCGGATGAAGGTGAAACCAGTTCATCTACGGGGAAGCGGGTTCAGCGGCATCCTATGGACAAAGCAACTTGTGTGTTTTGTCAACAAACACATGGGCATCTTCACGAATTCAGTACATTTGGCGCTGACGTCAATTTACGAATGATGGCTACAGAACTCAGTGACACAGAACTAATGTCTAGAATAGGAGGTGGTGATCTCATGGCCATTGAAGCCAAGTATCATCTGCAATGCTTGACATTTTATCGGAACCGTTACCGCTCACTTTTGAGACAAAAACAGAGCAAGGAAGAAGGCTATGAAGAAAACTTGATGAAAGCAAAGGCAATAGTTGAGGTCGTTAATCATGTAGAAAATTGCGTGGAAGAAGGAATCTTTCAAATGAAGTTTTCTGTGCTATTTGATCTGTATCAAAAAAGACTTCGGGACTTAGGTATTAATAAGGAAATGAACAGAGGACGATTCAGAGAGAAGATTCTGGAGTATTTCCCATATGCCCAGGAAGTGAGTGATGGCAAGAACAAAATCTTAGTTTTTCAGCAGGGAATTCAGGAAATGCTCAGAGAGACAAATAGACAGAATTTTGAAGGAGATACTATGATTCTTGCAAAAGCTGCTAGAATCATACGCAAGGAAATCGTCAACTTTACTGGATTCAAGTTTGCAGGTGCCTTTCCATCTGGTTGTCAACAGGAATCGGTACCTACAACCTTGAAAACCCTTATATCTATGATCACAAATGGTGCTGACGTGAAGGACCAAACACCAGAAGACTCCCCTGCAACTCTCACTGTCTCGCAACTTATCCTTTTTAATTTTAGGAACAAGCATACATCATCATCTAAGGTTCGCCATTCTTTGGAAAGAGAACCACCATTGCCTCTGTATCTTGGTCTGAAAATTCATACTGAAATTCGGTCAAAATCATTAATTACACAACTATATGAATTGGGTCTCAGTGTGAGTTATGACCGAATTCTTCAAGTCGAAAGCCAACTTGCAACAGCAGTGTGCCAGAACTTCAAGACCAAAGGAGTGGTTGTACCAGCTCAGTTTCGTCATGGACCATTTATTGTTGGGGCACTTGACAATCTGGATTACAACCCATCTAGTACAACTGCCGTTGGATCATTTCATGGTACAGGGATTAGTCTGTTTCAGTTCCCAACTGTCTCAAACTGTGGAACCAAACAAGGTGATCTTGTGCTACCTTCTCTAGGTTCAAAGGACTTGGAGTTACTCATGTCCTACTCAATTGTACCAGCTGTTGCAATGGACAAAACCAAGGTAGAAGTCCTGAAGTTGTCTAATGTGTCTGACCCTATTGAGGGACACTACCATGAAGCATGTTTCCAGGAAAAGGAGTGGATGAAAGAAGCGTTCAGGATCTTGGAGAAAGACACGATAGGGAAGGGTGATGTTATATCATGGTCAGCATACCACGCTACAAGGCAAGAACAAGATGAAGATCAAATGAAAACCCTTTCCTACCTCCTTCCCTTATTCCATGAAAAGGCCGCTACTCCAGCGATGATCAAGCATGGAATGAATGTTGTTCGGTCTGCTACTGAATTCCTTAACCCCGGCAAATACCAGTTGTTGCATTCGATGCACCCCTATATGCCCTTGGTAAATTCATTCAGTGGAAGTGGCCAGACACCCACGGAGAAGACAAGGTCATCGTCATGTTTGGAGGTCTACATACAGAGATGGCCATGTGGAGAACGTATGGAGATTATCTAGAGGGATCTGGGTGGACAAATGCCTTGACACAAGCAGGCATTGCTTCGGCAGGAACTGTTGACTCATTTCTTAAAGCCTCTCATCTTACAAGAACCAGACATGCTCACCAGGTAACAGCTTTGACATTGGCAAAGCTGCAGCATGAAGCCTTTATGGAAACTGTTGGTCCCTATGATGACAAGACAAAGGAAGAGTGGAAGAAGAAGATGGTTCAGGTCAGTCCAACATTCCAATACTGGGAGACAATTCTTCAGATGGAGATAGACGGCCTCATATTCATACGATCACATCGTGCAGGAGACTTTCCATTGTATGTAGAAAGCTTGAAGAAAGTAGTTCCCTGGTTCTTTGCTCTTGACCACCAGAATTACGCACGTTGGCTTCCACTCCACATCCGGGACATGAAGAATCTCCCTCAGCCAGTTATGAATGAGTTTTCACGAAATGGACACTGGGTAGTACACAAGACCAAGAAGAGATTCTCAGCCATGCCTTTAGACCAAGCGCATGAACAAAACAATGAGAAAGTCAAAGGTTCAGGAGGCGCGGTGGGTCTGACTGAGAATCCAGTGGCATTCAAGAAGTGGATGGTAGCAGGGCCAGAACAAGCCAGATTGATTACTGAATATGAAGACGAAAACCTTCCAGAAACTGAAGACAACAACTTCCACCACGAAGAAGGACTATCTACACAGAGAAGATTCAAGGATCATGTTTCTAATCTCGTTGAAGTCTTCCGTGATATGGGAAATCCATTTTGTGATAATGGGAATGAGTTACTGGCCTTAGACACAAGGAATGTCATGGATGAATCTGTGGTCCATACAGTGAGAACTATAAAGGATTTGGGTAAGGAGCAATATAGCCGATACTACAAAGAAGTTGTCACAGATTGTACAAGGTCAATTCATACACCGATCAAGAAGAACTCGCTTGCCCTCTTCAGATGTCCTCGGCCGAAATCTCAGGTACGGAATGTTGGGGGAATCCAACTACTGAAGAACGATGTTGCTCTATTCTCTCATCTGTATATTGTTATGCAACATCGGCATAGTGACATGGATGCATTCTTCCAACACGAGAATCACCCCTTTCCTTCTTCCCTATCTGATGGTGGGAAATTGCGGTTTGGGAAAAAGTCTGACCTACTGAAAATCATTACATTTGAAAACAAGGACAACCCTCCAGATCCTTTTGATGTGAAACTTCTTGATGGAGCTGCCATCGTCCATTTGCTGTCTACTGCAGGTGTTACCAACTTTGAAGAGTATGCAGATCGTGTATTCGTCCCTTATCTCATCAAACAGTTAGAAACTTGCCAGCGAATTGACATCGTCTGGGATACCTACACTGCAAGCACCTTAAAAGAGACTACCAGAGAAAAACGGGGAAAAGGAATCAGAAGAAAGGTTGAAGGAAAAACCAAATTACCCCTAAATTGGCATGACTTCCTTCGAGACTCTAGAAACAAGCAAGAACTGTTCGCTTTCCTATCAGACAAGGTTGCTGCAATGGAAGTTCCTAACAACAAAGAAGTTGTTATTACATCAGGACCTGAAGTCATCATCAATGGGGCCGACCGCACAATGCCAAGATGCGACCATGAGGAGGCAGACACTAGACTGTTCATTCATCTTCAAGATGCAATAAAGGAAGGGCACATTAACTGCATGATCAGAACTGTAGACACGGATGTTATTGTCATTCTAATAGGAAAATTCCATCACTTGACGTCCATAAGATCTGAAGTAAATATTTGGGTTGGCTTTGGCACTGGGAAAAACTTCACATACCATCATATTAACACAATCTGTGCCTCTTTGGGTGAAGAGAGATGCACATCCCTACCACTGTTTCACTGCTTCACGGGATGTGATACAACATCATCCTTTTACGGAAGGGGCAAGAATACGGCATGGGCAGCATGGCACCATTACCCTGAGGTAACACAAGCATTCACATTCATGGCACGAAATCCATTTGCAGATGTTGACGCCGAAACTCCCCACTTCAAGCTTCTTGAACGGTACACAGTTGTCCTCTATGACAACACCAGTGACATTGAACGTGTAGATGAGGCAAGAAAGGTCATGTTCTGTCAGAAGGGAAAAGCTATGGAGACTCTCCCACCAACTCAGGATGCTCTTCTCCAACACACCAGGAGGGACACATACCAGGGAGGAATATGGTCGACCTGTGAGAGAAGTGAACAGAATCTTCCAACTCCTGAAGGATGGGGATGGACCTTTAGCGAAGAGTCCCAGTCATGGACACCAGTTTGGACCACAAGACCAGTAGCATCTAAAGCTTGCAGCGAATTGGTCAAATGCGGCTGCAAGAGCAAGAGTGGATGTGGCACCAGGTGTGCTTGCAAGAAGGCCAGGTGGAAGTGTACAGAACTGTGTAGCTGCAACTGTGCAGTTTAACATATAGCGTCGAGCGGGGTGAGTTGGGACAGTTCGGGACAGGGGGTGAGTTGGGACAGTAGGCATTGCAATGCTAAATGCCAAGTTATTTCCATTTTATGGTGCCCATTTAATAGCCCTGCCCTTACTCTACAAATGTTGTTAATGCAAGTTTTCTATAGAACCAAGAATAATGCATGAAAATTGTGCAAATATGAAAGGGTAGCATTTTGACCTTTGTAGAATTTCATTTTTTAAAATGCACATATTTTGCCAATTTTCCTCTCCCACATTCAGTTATAGAGCTAAAGGTCTACTTTTTGGTGGGTGAAATCTTCAATTGTTATAGTTTCGTTGATTTTTCTTAAACATGGTTTTCTTGAACATGGTTTTTGTGTTAAAATATTCACGATTTTCACTGTATATGTTGTACGAAGTGTGATTTCTGCAGTAAACATACTTCTGATCAGCTTAAAAGTTGTTTTATTGATCTGATCATGCCAAAAAACATATAGTTTGATGCCAAACATGCCATGGGAATTCTCTATTGAAACTTATATCAGAAATTCCATTTTGTCTATGGCGGCCAAGTAATGGTCTCTGAAGGTGGTTCCGGGGATATTTTTAATTGTTGGTCCAAAATATACAAGTAGGGAAAGTTTGGTGCTTTTGTCCGGATTGTCCACTTCAACTTGTTTAGCTGCCCTACTAATATATATACATATACATATATATTAGGGTGGATCACTTTTCACTTTTTTGAAAACATTATAGCTGGTCAACGTTTTTCCATGATTTGGTTCAGTGGAAGTACACTGACACCATTTTACCAAAATCGATCAATATTTAGGGGTCGCGCATCGACCTTGAAAATTTCAATTTTGGAAATTTGGCCAAATTGACAATTTTTTACTGAATAAAGATAAATCATCAAATGACCATATTTTCTGAATCCTCTCAGTGAAAGAAATCCTCTCAGATACTTACCAAGTTGATAGGACAAGTGGTTTAGAAGTTATACTCACCTTGAGATAGCATTAAAATTTAAAATACCGTATTTGTCCCCGTACCTCCATATGCTGTCTGCCATTGTCTGCTTTTTAGGATAAGATAAAACGAATAAGGAAAGATCAAATGTATTTTGTATTAAAACGGTTTACCGATATCACTAAAGGCACTTACTCCGGTGCCCCTAACTAGGTTCAAAAACTGTATGAATCGTGGTTAGAACACACGTCATCTTAAGGCGTGCGCCATGTACTCTCTCTGCTAACTCCCTTTCCCTCTGCGCTACGTCATCTTGGCAAGTGACGACTTCTTGAAGTCACCGAGTTCTTTCCGGCTCTTTTCCACGAGCTGAAGAAGACCCTGCAGCTGTGACTCGTCTTTTGTGACAGTGTTCGCGTAATCTTCTATCAGTTTTATCCCTCTCTCTGCCACGTCGTTGGTAACTTTCAGATGCGAGATGACATTCTTCAGATCACAGTAGTTCTTATCTTGATCCCACTTATTCACCGGCAGAGTGAGCCACGTAGACGCGCACACCTGCAGGCCTGTGAACACGAACCACGATGACTCATCGATCAGGTCCGGAAGGCGCGTCGTGTCATCAACCGAGACGTTGTCATACGTGAAGTCCTCGGGCACAGCGAGGCGGCACAGCTTCTTTGCCATCTCGTGCTTCACAGTGTCTTCCACTTTGTCACTGCAGAGGGCGAAAACGACGGTCTGAGGCCTCAGATACCACAAGTGCCGCCTGATCACTGCCAGTGAAGCCTCTGCAATCTCGCGATCCACAGCCCTGTACTGCAGAAGACGCTGGTACAACACAAGGTCATTCAGCGGGGCATCAACTGCGACAGGAGCCGCCAGCCAGGCAGGTGCGTAGAGGAGTGCAGTAAATAGTACCACTCTCTGAAGTTTCTGTACCAGCTCGTCGTCGAACTCCAGCTGACCGCTGAACATCAGGAGCTTCGTGTAGTAGATGATCTGAAACGAATACGCACTGTGATGTATAAATACCGATACCACTCCATATAAGTTTGTTTAATGGTAAATTATTTATCTTATTTTTTTCTGGTAGGGACTTCAAATGGCTGTTTGCAGAAGGCAATACAATATTTAACTTCTAATTCAAAATACCAACCTTGGCCATCCACCTCGCATGATGGTAGGCTCCTGGGCGCATGAAGTGTGTGCCACGACGTGGCTGGGCCCCGAGTATCAGGAGTGTAATGTCCGCCACTTCTCGGTAGTCTTCTCTGACAAGACCAGAAGCGGTGCCGAGGAACTTGACTGCCTCATCCCGGAGCTCCATCAGCCACGTCACCTCCGCCAAATGCTCGATCTCCAGCTCGCGATAAGTCGAGAGGTCGAGCTTGTCCCACCTGAAAGGGGAGTTATGAAAATGTTGCATGAAAACGACTGAAGTTTCCCTTTTCGACCGCTATTAACATCATTAGTAGAAGGACGCTGATATCTCAATTGCTCTGAAGGCAAAAAATCATTGGAGAAAACAAATGCGCCTTAGACTTGAAATTCACCTTCTCCTCAGATACTGGAACAAAGGTTCAGTTGGTGCTGTGGTTCTTCCAAACGCGGTGATGACCACTGCCCCCACGATGAGCTCCATAACGTGATGGCGACAGCCCAGCTGGAAGAGCGGTTTACCAAGTATGTTCTCCAGCCGGACCACCGCACCCTGCACCCTCCCCGTATTGGAGGAAGTTGTGTCGAAGCACAGTCCAATCACGTTGTTCTCGCATCCCCAGTCTTTGAGAGCACGAAAGGTCGCCTGGGCCTGGGACAGACCGGTGCCGTCAGCAACAGTCGGAACGGCCAGCAACATTCCTTCTGTGCATTGGGGAGCTCCGGAGATGAGAATCGCCTGGCGGTGCTCCAATGATCCAAGAGAGTCCTGAAACGTATGTCATACATGCCAATCCATTATCGTCCACTGGAATATGTCAATCCACTGTCGTCACTGGAACATGTTAATTCACTGTCGTCCACGGTGAAGGCAAAACTGACCTTGATTACTTTACCGTCCCAGTGGACGACAGCATGCCTCGGAGATACGAAGGATTTCTGCACAGCTGTCGATACTTCACAACGATATGCCACTCTTCCACGGCGAGACGTGTCCTTCGAGATACTGAATTTGTCCAGGTCTGCGGGCGGATCTGCCGAACGTAGTACTGCCGCCACGACACTTGCCACCTATGTGCGAAATTGAAAGGAAATTGACAAGGATGCGTCTGTTTTTTATGTGCCAAAATAATCACTAAATTTTCCGTCGTTACGTCTATTATATCTTTGTCAAGGAAAGATCATTACTGATATATACACACCTGATTATTGGACATCCGGAAGCGATCAGCCACTTCAATAACAGCCGGTGCATTGAGGATGCGGTGAGGAAGGCTGATTGATACAGTTGATTCTCTCGGCTGTCGGTATGGTGGTTCTAGCTGTGATTCGGAGTTGCTCGATGATCTGCTTTCTATAGATTCATCGTCGCTCTCAGCTTCGGTTCCTAATTTCGTTTTTGAGGTGCCTGGCTCATCACGAGATTGTCTTGAGAGTTGCCGTTTTCTCTTGACAATGAACACTTTATCATTCCCACTCATTGTTGCCTGGCGCAGGCCCCGTTGATCCTCATAAAATTTAATAGCTTCTTGTTTGTTGTTGTCTGAGAGCAGTCGACTTTTCTGTATCTCTTCAATAGCATCGGGAGCTCCGATGTCCCAGAGCTTGTTCAGATTTTCTGAAAACTTCTCCTTGCCTTTTCCCGCGTCACTGTCTCTCATCTTGCTCTTCTGCAGCGAGCGCCACTCTTCCCACAGTAACTCCAGTTTTCTTTCGCAGTTACGCCTCGTGATCGTCTTTATACGTGCCATGTTCCAAAATGCCAGAACATTGGCCACCGTGTCTTTTACGGCGGCCTTCCTGTCAGTAGTTTCCTGCTTGGCATAGAAGAAGTACTGGAGAACTTGATGGGTGGTTGGCAATTTGGCACCACCGATCGAGGAAGATGGCTGACCAATTAAGAAAACGTCCGTGGCTGACCTTAAAGGAGCAACAACAACACCACCTTCTCTCTCTTTTCCAGAATAAGTAACTTTCAGAGTCTTCCCACTCCTGGTTGTTAACAGTTTATCCATTGTACTAAAATCTAGACTTATCAAACAAGAATCAATTGACACAGTTGATCTGTAAAAAGCAAACTGTGATTAGTAAAAATATTGGTCATAGACATAGCGTGTGTGTGTAATTGGGATTTTAGGATGCGCCAGCTACTGATGCTATGATTACGTCCATAACGGGGGACAAATACGGTATTTTAAATTTTAATGTTATTTCTAGGTGAGTGTAACTTCTAAACCACTTGTCCGATCAACTTGGTAAGTATCTGAGAGGATTTCTTTCACTGAGAGGATTCAGAAAATATGGTAATTTGATGATTTATCTTTATTCAGTAAAAAATTGTTAATTTGGCCAAATTTCCAAAATTGAAATTTTCAAGGTCGATGCGCGACCCCTAAATATTGATCGAGTTTGGTAAAAATGGTGTCAGTGTACTTCCACTGAACCAAATCATGAGAAAAACTTTGACCAGCTATAATGTTTTAAAAAAGTGAAAAGCGATCCACCCTACCGTGCACATTATTAAATAAAATATTATACGTTAATAAAGTTTTATGTCATCAAAAAACCTGAATGTAGAGTAAGTCTCGTATAAATGGAATATTCTTCAGTGTAGGTCAAAAAGTGAAAAATTTGCCAGGGGTAGTAGGCTTTAAACAGCGAAAATAATATATGAGGGGGTTCTCTGTTCTATTCAAACCCCTCTCAATATGTACCTTTTCAATATAAAATTTTGACCCGACCTATTATTATATATATATATATATATATATATTAATTATTACAGCAAAAAATGAAAATCAATAATTCTTCGCCCAGCTTCGATACCTTAATTCCCTAGTCAGTAATACTGTTCTTTTTACCATTCCGGCATAAGAAAAGACATCTTTCTCAAAGAAAAATGTCATGAATAACCAGTTAAATTAATAGAGTAAAAGAAGCTACAAAACTGTCTGTTGGTAATTCTCTCTCTCTCTCTTTCTCTCTCTCTCTCTCTCTCTCTTTCTAGTAGTTAGTCCCCTCCAACAGCAGGTAGTCCCACTCCCCCAGTAGTTAGTCCCACTCCCCCAGTAGTTAGTCCCACTCCCCCAGTAGTTAGCTGGATGTGCTACGCATCATCTGCCAGCACAGGGTAACGAGCCCTGGACTTCAGGCAAATCTAAAAAGTTTTTAATAATTCTAAAATCCTACCTGTAGTACTTTCTATAAATTTTTAAGTTATCAGTAACAAGCGTATAATAAAATTTCACTTTCAAATAATAAAATTCACTGTCTAAATGACGTTATCAGGAAAGAAGATTAGCTGGGTGTGCTACGCATCGTCTGCCGACACCGGGCTTCGACCCCTGGACAGATATCTTTTCACTTCGTTTTATTACGGTGTTTTACAAATTATAACACTTGCACTGAATGAAACGATATGTATATATATACATAGCCCCGCCTTCCTCTTAAATGAAAAACTAGTTTTTCCAAACGCATTTATTATGGCTTTTTATAAATTACCTAACACTGGCACTGAGTGAAACGAAGTACATACCTCGAATCACAAATTAAATTAATTACTTACATTTCAATGTCGTCTTCATCGGATGATTCTTGCACTCCGTCGCAAACGCAAATTTCTGCAATGCTTTGTGTGGATAGATCATTCCTGTCAGTCGCCCCAAACAGGTGGAATGTAGTCTCTGCATACATGTCTCCGTCTTCAAACACATGCCGGGAACACTAAAGCTGTTGAGAATGATTCATGGTGATATCTGTTGTTATTCTCTGATAAATACAACTGTTGTGGATTCCCGATGAAAATGCCCACTTTTATATAGGGGAATCCAATTGTATACTCCCTTAATAATCGAATCACGAATTTCCTATTGGCCGTCGGTGAAATTTGGGATGAGCATAACGTGTAAGTGCTACTATCCACGAACCAGAGGTCCTGGGTCCATTGTCGGGCTCAGCCCACTGGGCTGTAATTGGCTGATCTGTGAATTCTGTGGCGTGTCAAATATAACTTACCCATTCCATAGATTTCTTCCAGAAATGATTCGTAGAGACAGAAATAGAGAGAGAGAGATAGTGAAAGTGATATATATATATATATATATATATATATATATATATATATATATATATATATATGAGGGACTTAGCGAGATTGGAAAATAAATTTGGAAATCGAGGCAATTATCATCGGTTTAAAGTTTATGGGAGTTAGAAATAAATTTTAGGTGGTTGCAAATTCCTTATATATATATATATATATATATATATATATATATGATGGAATTTACAACCACTAAAATAATTTTTTTAAATTATGGAGGGGGTAGCATCGCATTAGCCCCTCAAAGTTTATGGTGTCGAGAGAACGTTTGTATGATCTGTTTTATTACGTTATCTGTGTTATATACATATATTAGAGATTTTACAACCTACTAGAACTGAAAATAAATTAAAATTTAATTGTGGAAGGGTTATGGAGAGAATGGCCGTATCATAAACTTCTGTTTATTATCTTACCTGTGATATATATATATATATATATATATATATATATATATGAAAATTATTTCACGAAAGTAACACGTGAAAAATATTTATGATGAATAAAACCACGAAGGAAAGGAAACACAAAACGGTGCTCAAGCGCTTTCGTCTAATGACATCCTCAGTGTTCCTGAGGATGTCATTAGACGAAAGCGCTTGAGCACCGTTTTGTGTTTCCTTTCCTTCGTGGTTTTATTCATCATATATATATATATATATATATATATATATGAAGGACTTAGCGAGATTGGAAAATAAATTTGGAAATCGGTGTAATTCTCATCGGTTTAAAGTTTATGTGGGTTTAGAAATAAAATTCCGTAAACAAGCTTAAGATATGCGTTTTAAGATTTTTCATTAATTTTTAATAATGGCTGGAAGCGTGAAGTAACGTGGATGCGAAGACAATTTAATGTAAATGTATTTTACCTTGTTTTCTATAAAAATTAACAGTTAATTAATTTTGAATTGGCCGGATTTTCTTTATAAAAATAATATAAAAGTGTCTAGAATAATATTCAACAATCCTTTCTATAGAATAATTTACCAAATTTAATATACGTTTTAAGTGTATCTACTGCGTATTATTAAATCTGTTTTCATATGGGAAATTTAATATATAGATGTTTGAAATCAAAAGGATGAATATTAAGATGGATGAAAAAATTGTACGAAAACGAGAAGCGCATTGGGTCCGTGCACGAGGCCCGGCGATTGCAATCGGCGCGCGGTAAACGATCATCCTTCCGCATGTTGTTGGAATAATGTGCAGTGTAAAGAGCCCTGTGTATTTCTTTTATTATTAGATACGTAGCACACCCAGCTTCCGCACAATTGGTTGGTAGATAAAATGGGTACTCTGGGTGACCGAGTAGATATTCCCCGTAGGTACTTCTCGTTAAACCGTAGGTCTAGGGTGGGGTGAAATGTTTGACCTTCGTCAGAATGAACAGAACAATTAGGGTTGGTCAGGATTCCCCGGTAAACTGTAGGTCTAGAGTTTGATGAAATGCTTGACCTTTGACGGAATGAACAATTCGGGTAATTTTTGTCTTTCTTGGAATAAAATGAAATGCTGTTTTGAAGGCATATTTTATAAGAAATGAATGACAAAAGTAAATAGACGCCCCTCTCTCTCTCTCTCTCTCTCTCTCTCTCCTCTCTCTCTCTCTCTCTCTCTCTCTCTGGAAACTCATCTATAAATAAATAATTAGTATATAGAGCTGTGTGTGTAATAATAGGGGATCTATGTGTGTTTGTGTGCGCTTCTTGATTGTTCAGGCGATGTATACACTGTGCCAACTGGCTAATAATGCCTGGAGGCACTGGCTTCTACGCCAACTGGCGGATTTCGAGTTATAAGTTAAGTGTTGCTACTATAACCACTCATTGAGCTTCCCTCTCTCGTGGAAGCTGGACTCCCCCAACTTGCTGGGGGAGTTCTCCCCTCTCTTTTTTTTGCGCCATGGGGTTGGCACTTGGGGGGGTCTTGAAAAAAGGTGGAGGGGGGTTAGCACTGGGTTTGGCACTGGCACTCTTTGCACCATTGCATTGCACTCTAACCTTTTTCGCCCATGCTACTAGCAGCAAGTTTAATTAAAGAGATATGTAGAACAATCATTAATTAAATTAAATAAATTGTGGTTTATCAAATAATAATTAATGCGTTCTGTTTTTTGCATTCAGGAATATATGTAGATTGTGCCTGTATTAAGCTTTAATGCTCATACTTTCACTTTGTGAAGTAGTGTTTTTCAACATAATGGAGTGCATCTCACCTGATGGTAAAATGCACTCTAAGTGAACGGTGCCTAGGTGCAAATTACTCTGGAGTGTGTTCCACCGTCAGACACCGTGCACCTAGAGTGGTTGACGTTTGTTAAGCCAGCTCCAGAGCTGAGATTAACCCCCAGCTCTGGCTCCGGAGCTGCTCCACTAACCCAGTTCCGGCTCAAGAGTTGATCCACTAACCCCAGCTTTACTTGCGAGCGTGTGCAAGAGTGCTTGAATTTTGTGTACAGTATCTATCTTTGGATTTATTCAGCGTAATGGTGACACATAGTTGTGAGTAGTTGTAATCTGCATAATTCTCTGAATTCTAAGTGTGATAGAGTTTCTAATAAGTAGTAAGGGCTTGCAGCGTTTATACAGCTTGAAGTTTAGTTGGCCAGAGTAATGGTTTTAGGTTGTTCAAAAGTACATGCCTTTTATGACATTCTAATTTATTATAAAAAATGTGTCTTTTTCTCGTAACAGTACGATTTACTATCCATACTTGGCAAACTGGCATACTAAGCAATAAAATTATTAAAAGAAAGTAAGCACAACTATAATCTGTATACAGTATAGTGAAACAAATTAAATCGAATCCGAGGAAATTCTGTCTTTATGTAAGGAATAAAAAAGTAGCTTCGCAGGCCATTGCTCCACCCATAGGAGAAAACAAAGAACAAATTTACGATGACTTACAAATGACGGAAGTTTTAAATAAATTCTTCTCTTTTGTGTTTATTAACGAAAATATGAACAACATTCTCGTTCCCTTAATCATGCTCATCGATGATCATTTAAAGCTTCGCGATTTTACCATTAGTGAAAGTGAAGTACTCTCAGGTATAGGTAAAATCAATTCTAATAAAACTCCAGGTCCAGATAAGCTCTACCCTTGGGCACTTACAAAAATGAATTGCGCAATATTCTCTCCTCTTACATATATATTTAAGAACTCATTACAGTCTGGAGAAATTCCCTTCGATTGGAAATTTGGAAACATTACGCCAACATTTAAAAAATGGGGCAAATCGTTCCCCAGATATTATCGTCTCGTTAGTTTGACTTCAATAGTTAGTAAGCTTATAGAGACGATCCGTTCGGGACAAAATAGTTAATCACATAGAAATGAATAATTTATTTAAAGAATCTCAGCACGGCTTTCAATGTAATCGTTCTTGTCTTACTAATCTGCTAAATTTAAAAAAAAATGTAATATACTGTATATAGATATTATATTTTCAAATATTTTAATATATATAACCTTAGTTAACTTTGATTTTGCTTTCGTACGAATTGTTTATTCAGACGAAGGTCAAGCTTGTTACTCCACCTTAGACCTACAGTTTAACGTATAATCCAAACCACGTCACACCTCTGTCGTTCAGAAGTTACAAAGTCCTCGCCCGGACTCGATCTCACGACCTCCCGATTAGCAGCTCAATGTCGTAGCCACTAGGCAACCCAGGGTACCCATTTATCTACCAACCAATTTTTTTTATTGTGTGGAAGGATGAACACCTGGGTTTTGCTGCCCGGCGCCTGCCGTCACCGGATTTGTAGTCGGTGATGATAACAACTACACCACCGAGGCACATATATGAGGCGCATAATATAATGAAAACTGAAAATAAGAAAACTGTAATGGACACATGGATTAGAATATGTAAGAATAAGAATAATAATAATAATAATAGTAATAATAATAATAATAATAATAATAATAGTGATTAGTGCAGAGCTTTCCAAACTTTTAACGTTGGCGACAAACTATTTAAGCATAACAATTTTCACAACACATTAATTAATTTTTGTTATCAAATATCAAATATCAGATAATTTTTCAGTAGGTGGTTTATCTTGTAGCCGATTTTGTTGAGAGAAAAATCAAAATTTTCAAAATACAAAAAACACTAATGTGTCGCGACACACCAGTTTGGAAAGCTCTGGATTAGTGGATGAGATGATATCCATAACAAGCATAACATTGAAAGGAGAAGGTTAAGAGATCACTTCAGAAGGAAGGTGTGACCGGAGGTAATAAAGGAGATTAAGGAATACTGAAAAAGAAAACTATAAGGTACACGTGGTTTAGAAGAAAAATAAAGATGCATAAAAATGCAGCTGGAAAGAGAAGAATAGCAGAATATTGGTAATAATAATAAATCCACGTTAACCTGTAGGTCTAAAGTGGAGCAACAAGCTTGATTTTCGTCAGAATGAACAATTTGGGCGGAAGAAAAGCCAACTAACCAACCAATTTTAATAATAATAATAATAATTCATTATCTGACATTGGAATTAAGTATAATGTTCTTGAACTTCTTGTCACTGAGGTAAACACCGTAGATGTTTAATAAGAACGGATTCATTTATTCCTCAGGAATAGAAATAAGAAAATTTGTAGACCACTGCGTCCAAATGCAACATTTTGAGGGATATACCGCGTTACCAACTTCAAAATATAATTCGCTTTCTCCATATGTAGGTATGGGTGTGCCTGTAACTCCTCTGAGTTGAGAGGAAAGTAGCTTAATTTCATATTTATAATTTGTACACTCTTGTAACTCATCGACACATTATTTTCTTATTAATGCCGCATGAGCTTCTGTGTCTAGGAGAACGGTTAAATCCTGGTTATCTGTGCTGCAATTTATTATTAAGTCTAGTAGGTTCGCACCTATGATCCTGATGGGTAGTTTATAGATGTGTGTGGGTTTATTATTACTATTTAGGAGGGAGGAGGCTGAACGGCTGCCTCCAAAGCTGGATCTAAAACAGAACTTGAACTGACTTCTATGGGCGAACCTGAGTCATATGCTATCGGATCATTATACACTGAAGGGTCTTCTTGAAAAGTGTACTCTTGGGAAACTGATTCTTCGAACGGCACTTCTACGTATCGGACCATCCGACCTTGCTAATTATATTGGGGTTTGGACATCGGGTAATAGTGTGATTGAACTTGTGGTCGTGATCTATTTGTCTGGTGATTCTGTTGAGGCTGGGAATTAACTGGTTTCTGAGAACTGGAGGGCTTTTGAGAGCGTTAGTGACTTGATTTCTGGAAGAGTGGGTCTGTATACTAAAGGGGCTTTGTCAGCACATTTTTGTTGGTCGCCACGGCGATGACCATGTTCATGACAGTGGTAGCAATAAGTGGGATAATTACATTGGCTCATCATGTGCTCAAAACTATTACAATTAAAACACTGAGGAGTAGGGCGTGAATTCTGGGTTTGTAGAAATGTTTCTGAGGTGGTGTTCCCTGCATCGGCCTAGTTGTTCTTGGATATAGTGTATGGGGGTCTTTCTTCCCTTCCGGTAGTTCTGGTTTGCTAAGTCTGGGTATCATTGCTTTGTTTTATTTATTGCTTCGCTTACTGGTTTGACAGTATCTAGACACTCCTGAAATTTCATTTTAGATGCTAAGGGGAGGTTTTGATAAATGGACGCTGCTACTATTAGGTTTCTTTTTTGTGAAGTGAATGTAATGTTGTGTGCGATTTCTACAGCTCGGAAGGCTTCTCCTACGAGTTTATGTGTTCATGCAATAAAATTATTTAAATCTTCGTGTTCTTCTTTCTTCCATTTAGTTTGGAAACAGCTTCTAATGTTGCCAAAGGTTGTGCGAGTGTTATTTCCTTGTAAAATTTTAATAAGTGTTTTTTAAAATTGCCCCAAGTCGTAGCTTCGCTAAGAGATGGGACATATGTAACTGCATCATAGACAGTCCCCTCTTTAGGGTCAATAAACCTCTTAGCTTCCCTAATTTTTGTCATCGTTTGTGATGTTTTTGCGCAAGAAATGCTGTTCTAGAGACTCAATCCGAGGTCCTATGCGTGGTTCAACGAAGATATTGTCTATGATTCCCTTAAAAATTAGGACTGTATGCGGAAGGTTTACAAGTCTACCTAATGTATGCTGCGGGAACTGTTTGAGACACGTTGGTTTGTGCTTGATCTGAAGGAATTTGCATGTTTGGAAGTGACTCACTGGTGTATGGAATGTTCACTGTGTTTTGGGTTCAATCTGGCTTGATACTAATTATTAACTCTTAATAATGCTGGCTTATCAAATGTTTAGTAATTAATTTGAAAAAAGATCTGTACTTAACAAGATCTCTACAGGGAAATCCTTGAAGACGTGTCTTGCTGGCCACTTGTTGTTGGACGAAGAATGGGCGTGGAAAATTTGGACGTCGTGACACGCCGGTCGAATGATGGACGTGAAGAGCTGGAAGTCGTGACACGCCGGTCAACTGATGTATCTATAATTAGTTGAATGTTGGCTCTAGTTCCAGGGTCTAGAAGACTGGAAGAATCCTGGTTGCAGAGGTCCCCAGTTGCTAACCCTCCGTCTATGGGCGGCTCGAGGTTGGGGTTCTGTTTAGGTGGCAGCAACGGATTTCTTATTCTTGGCCGGCTGGTACAGTGTAGGGAATCGCAGTAATTTCTTTCATACTACACTCCGGGTGTAGTCTATCGGAGTATTCTGTGAAAACTTACTAAATTATCTGACGGTTCCCCGATTCTTCTTGTAGCGTATCGGGAAATTATTTATTCTATTTTGAAACTAAGTTCTCTGGCGAAAGCAGGGCTCAAAGGAAAAGAGAGAGAGAGATCCTTTTACTGAATTTTAATGCTTCCAAAATATTACAGGTAATGTTTCAGCCTCTAGGTCAGATGAGAAAAATCAGAATGATAATTTGAAAAATTACAAGAGTTTATATACCAATACTTAGGTGACATCATTATTATTTAATGTTAAACTATTTTGTTTTTTATTCTCAATAGGTTGAATTCTTTTGCAAAATATTTGAAGATAAAGGTAAATTTTGGCTGTAACAGCATACTGGCAGATAAGCGAGATATTTGAAGATTAAGTCATATTTTCCTTTTAAACAGCATAATGACAGATCTAATGTTATCATGATTTGCCGAGTTAACTAAAAATGGAAATTGAAAGATGCATTTTGTAATGGGATAAAATTAAACATGCATATCAGCCAAAATTAAATGCTTAAAAATTAAAATAGGGGGTTAATTTTTAGTAGTACGGAATAATATTGTCTAACTCAGGGAACTATAACTATTAATTTCAGTTATAATATTGATTAGTTTTTCCTTTATTTTAAAATTTTTTATTTTTAACATGTCTTGTCCTTTATCACCCAGCTGGAACATTGCTATGTCCTGTTTCATATCTGCAGATCTACAGAAGCTAAGGCTAACAAAGACCCTAAGATCCATTCTAAGGTTAGCCGGAGAGAAAGAAGAAAGTAAGGGGTTAAAAGAAGAGAATATGGGGTTAAGTATGTAGCAAAACCTATCACTCGTGGGTTAACATTTATTCAGGAAAAGAAAGAGAAAGACTCACCATCATCATCCGCCGGCCACTGCCGACAAGTCAGAAAAATAGTCGAAGAGAATACTTCCAGCTGTTGCAGACCCGTCGTCCACTCCATAGGGAGGTGAAGAACGCAGCCCACTCCGCCGGAAAGGGGTGGAAGATGAAAAGAAATAAAACAAAAACGCATTACCAACCATGCAACACATTCTTAATTCAAACACTATCATACCATGCAAACTACAGACATGCAATGAAGAGAATTACAGACATGCAAATAAGGAGAGAGAGAGAGAGAGAGAGAGAGAGAGGAAAAAAAAAGAATAACAGAAAGTAGGTTAGTTTACGCTACGAGCTACATCTAAGTTCGTGTTAGTCTATTTTTTTTTTTTGCTGGCATATCACACGCTGGCATGTCACAAGCTGGCATTAGTCGTCAACAGACATCCCCGATCACCACCCCCAGAGCATTACCAACCATGCAACACATTCTTAATTCAAACACTATCATACCATGCAAACTACAGACATGCAATGAAGAGAATTACAGACATGCAAATAAGGAGAGAGAGAGAGAGAGAGAGAGAGAGAGAGAGAGAGAGAGAGAGGAAAAAAAGAATAACAGAAAGTAGGTTAGTTTACGCTACGAGCTACATCTAAGTTCGTGTTAGTCTAATTTTTTTTTTTTGCTGGCATATCACACGCTGGCATGTCACAAGCTGGCATTAGTCGTCAACAGACATCCCCGATCACCACCCCCAGAGCTCTTGTTGCTAAATGTGTTTTTATATCAAACAACGTTAATATTATTAAAATGCCTATCTAAACGGTTATTAAACACATTAACGCTGGTACAGTTCACGACGGGCGCGGGAAGATTATTCCATTTATCAATGACTTTAAACGTAAAGAAGTTTTAAGCGATATTATTAATGAAACATCTGCCACGCAACTTAAATCCGTTATTACGAGTATTGCTATTATCGAAAGTGAACATTTCAAAATTTATGTTATCGATTTTATTAACTATTTTGAAAACTTCAATAAGCTCCCCCCTTAATCTCCTAGTTTCGAGTGAATGCAAGTGTAACTCTTTAATCCTATCTTCGTAAGACTTGTTGCGCAATGACGGGATTAGTTTCGTGGCGCGACGCTGAACCCTTTCTAACTTATCAATATTCTCACGCAAATACGGGCATCAAAACTGAACGACATATTCTAAATGAGGCCTGACTAGGGACTTGTAAAGGGGCAATATAATATTCTTCGATTTAAATTCGAAATTACGCGCTAAAAAGCTTAATATCCTATTAGATTTTGCGCAAGACTCCAGGCACTTGTTCCTAACTTTTAAATCATTAGATACGCGTACGCCTAAATCTACTTTCTCGTCAACGCTCGCTAACTCTCTATCATCCATCGTGTACGTGTAATTATTGGTACGAAAACCTATATGCAAAACTTTACATTTGTCTACGTCAAATTGCATCTGCCACTTATCCGTCCACTCCATATTCCTATTTACATCGTCTTGGAGCCTATTTCTATTGTCCTCGTTAAAAACCTTATCGCCTATTTTAGTATCGTCCGCGAATTTTGACACGTTACTAGTCAATCCTACATCTAAAGTATGTCGTTAATGTAAATTACGAATAGCAATGGGCCTAACAGTGAACCCTGAGGGACACCGCTACCTACGTCCAACCACCCCGATTCACTACCATTAACAACGACCCTCTGCCTCCTAGCACGAAGCCATTCCTCTAACCAGTTAGCTACCTGACCGCGTATACCGTGCGCTTTAACCTTCGCAATTAATGTTCTACGCGGAACTGTATCGAACGCTTTTTTAAAATCTAAATAAATAACGTCAGCCGCTCTATGCCTATCGTATTCGCGCACTATTTCGTTATAAAATTCTAACAAATTAGTTAAACAAGATCTATGGCGTCGAAACCCATGCTGACTACTATTAATCAAATTTCGACTTTTTAAGTGACCGATGATACGATCCCTAACAACGGATTCCAAAAGTTTACCGACAATTGACGTTAAGCTAATGGGCCTATAGTTGCTAGCTACTGTGCGGTCGCCTTTTTTAAAAATGGGTGTGACGTTAGCTAATTTGAAATCTTCAGGAATAATCCCCGTTTCCAGTGGCTGATTAAAAATCTTCGTTAAGGGGCCTACGATAATGTCTCAAATTTTTCAGATGTCTAGGATAAAAAGCGTCAGGGCCTGGAGCCTTGCTAACTTTTACCTATCGATATAATGCGCAATCTCACCTTCGTGAACAGTTATTTAATTAAAAATTGTCTCGCTACTAAATGAAACGATATCGTCCACGTCGGAGACATTATTTACGTCTTCTACGGTAAAAACTGTAGCAAAAGAGTTATTGAAAATACTCACCATCGCCATAAGGTCGGAAGCGTCCACTAAGGGGCCTATGTTATCTTTTATCGGCTTACGATTATTGACGTATTCAAAAAAATTTCGGATTATGCTTACTATCCGCAGCTATACGTATCTCTAAATTACGCTTAGCTTTCCTAACTGATCTTTGAACCTGACATCTAAGCTCGCTATATCTATTAAAGTTAGCTGCCGTGCCATTGCGCTTATTAAGTCTATACGCTCTGTTACGCTCGTTTATGAACTCGCCTATTTCCCTAGTCCACCACTTGGGCCTAACATGATTTCTAGCGCGCTTGGGCCTACGAGGAATAAACTCCTCTTCGATATTCATAAAACTTTTTTTAAACGCCTCCCAATACAAATTTGTGTCAATGCCCATAAATAAGTTATCCCAGTCCACTACTCTCATCCTATCCTCAAAACTATTAAAATTAGCCCTACGAAAATCAGGGACTTCTATTACGTTACAATCCTTAGTGTTTTCTATCAATAGCTTAAACCTAAGAATTTGATGATCACTACATCCTAAACTCTCACCTACTTCTAAACCTTCGACTATATTTTCGCCGTTCTTCATCACCACGTCTAAAATATTGTCACCGCACGTTGGTTCGTAACCATCTGTCGTAAAAAATTATCTTCCATGAACTCAACCCGTCTCAAACCCTCCTCATTACCAGTAAAAGTCTCGTAATTAACATTAGGGCAGTTAAAGTCTCCGACAGTTTACTATTCCGATTACACTGTGTAACACTGATTCTGTTTATATAGAATTTTTTATGTTTTTATATGCATTTGTGAGCGCTGAGTCCAAATCTGGCCTTGGTTTGTGTGTATCATCAATGGTTTCAGAGATAATTCATTTTTCATGTTTTACCAGTATAATGTTATTATGGGCGCAGCAATATCAGAATAATCAGGAATTGTTGAGAATAATCCGGATGTTCGTTGACAGTTTCTTGCTCTAGAAATTGCCCGAAACTTCCACTGTGCTATATAAAGAAGAGCGCAGAGTCTGAGAACTCAGTAAGTGTGAGCACACAAAGAAAGCAGGTTGTTTTTCTGATGGTTACCAGCACTGAGGTACTGTTATTTCTGTGCTTCTCTGTGCTGACGATTTGAGTGTTATCGATCCTTTTTTATTGCGAACATTATTTCAGTGTTGTGAATACATCTTTTTTCTGGAATCTGTAATCTGTTGCAGATTTAATAACTCTTCTCTGTATATCTGCAGGTTATGATTAATGTAGTACAGTTTGGTAAAGAGAATGGCAACTAGAGCTTGTAAACACTTGCCGGATATATTCTGCTACGTTTGTGGGTATTGCATAGGCCCCAAGCAAGTATCGCACAAGATTGTGAAAGGCACCAAGTTCTGGATCGCGTATCGGCTCTATTTTGGTATGCCTATGGGTGACCAAGATAAGCCCTGGGCTCCACACTCCCTGCCGCTCCACACTTGAAGGGTGACTGCGGGGAGTACGCAAGGCAATGCCCTTTGCGTTACCCAGAATATGGAGAGAACCAAAGAGCGACCACGACGATTGCTACTACTGCATGGTAGATGTTTCTAAGTACAGGAAAGTTAAAGGAAGGCAGACTCTTCAGTATCCAAGCATAGCGTCGTCCATAGCTCCTGTACCACATGGCGAAGGTCTTCCAATACCACGTCCACCAGAACAGGTATCTATCCATTACTTTACCTTCTGTATTTACAGACTATGAGTCATTATGTGTCGATTTTTCTTAGTGCTGATGCTCTTCTACATATATAGCTATGCCTATATTTTGTTTCTTTGCTTTGCAGGTTGAAAATGAGGATGCAGCTAGCTCATCTGAGATGTCGGCTGGTGAGGACAGTCATGATGAAGAATATACAGTAACTTTCAGTACAAACCCTCACTTTCCAAATCAGAGGGAATTGGACGACTTAATTAGAGATTTGGGTCTGACGAAATCAGGGTCTGAGCTTCTGACCTCCAGACTCAAAGAGTGGAATTTGTTTGGAGAAGACTGCAAGAGCACTGTATACCGAAAGCGGCATGAAGAGTTTGCAAGGTTCTACGATGTCACTGGCTCTCTCTGTTATTAAAGCGAGGTTAATGGTCTATTCACAGCTATTGGGTTAACACATACCCTCAGAGTGGCGCCTGTTTATTAACAGTTCAACTCGGAATTTAAAAGCTGTTCTACTCCACAATGAGAACAAATATCCATCTATATCATTTGCACATTCTGTTCAAATGAAAGAGGACTATGAAAATGTCAAACAACTGCTCACTCAAATCAGGTATGAACAATATAATGTTATAATGTTTCAGACCAACAAAGACCATAGGATCCACTCATGGCTGGTCTACCTAACTGTGTTCGTAATCGTGTATTGTGTATGTCCTCCGTGGTGGCGGAGGGGACCTACAATTTTACGTGGGTTCCAAACCACAAGAACATAAGAAATTTATATAAAAACTGCCGGTAATTTGGCAACGACCAATTTTAACGAAACTAAATAATTATCAAGTTAAAACTAATTAATTATCGATTTAAAACTAAAGATAGAATCTCTGGATCCAGAGGATCAAGTCATAATAGACTACTATCCACAAATGTTACACTCTATATCTATTTATAACGGACATGCAAATATATCAGATCCAAAGAATCCAGTCAATTTCATTACGGTATCCATCAAGTCACGATCCATATCGATTGCGGACCAAGTCAAAATTTACAACCATATACATTACAATATATACACTTACGAGGAAAAGTGTAGGTGTGGCTGTAAAGACTGTACAGTAATGTAGAAATGTGTGTGCACCCATTATGGGTCTCCCATTTAAAGGTGTTTGTGGGGCAAGTGAAGATCATGAGTTTTTCAATACCTCACAGTACTATGGGGGGCACCGCTCGGCAGAGGAATCTCTTTAAATAGGGTGTGTAAGGACAGAGAGTATCCCCTAACCCAAGACGCTGCCTCCCTATATCCCACAACACTTGTGTTGAGCTGTGGGATCTATCCCCACAAAGCCTTAATTTTACTACCTTAAACTATACCATTTCTATCAACAGGCGCGTATAATCGATTTTTAAACATGTTTATTAGGGCGGATCGAAAATGAGGTTTTTAAACTTTATTTCGAAATTCAAATATGGCTAGTGCGGAAAATATGTGGGTGCTATAGATAATGACTGTGCATAAATATTAGTCCTGCGAAATTATATCTTCAGGTGCCACAAAGCCGTCGAAAAAAGTGAAATATAATGATTTTCTTATATTCTGCATTAGTACAATAACTGAAACTTACTTGTTATTATTATATATTAAGTGTTCCAATTACCAAAATAGTTACTGAATTACGCAGATCTTAGTTTATTTAGATCAATGTTCTTTTGATTAATGATCTAAATAATCCAGAACTCACCACGAGGAGGTGGCTGCGTGTCGAGCTCCACCCATGCCCTCCCAACCACCCATCCTTGCGCATGTTTTTTTCTATTAACGTTTTATTTAAACTTTATATTCAGCTTTACTTTCGAATGATGGCATTTTTTTACGTGACTGAAGTGTTGATCTTATGAAGCCATCTCGCGCGTTCAATCCAAATACTTTTGATGATGCTTCAGTCACTAATTTTACCATTCTTTCTACTACTTGTGTATGACAAGGGAATTTCTCGAATGGAGGGGTACTCTTGTTTTCTATGAATTCTTCAATCTCATTTTCTGTCAGGTGTCTTGTCACAGGTGGTTCAGTGACAATGCATTTTTGCCAATTAATTAAATCAGTATAATCAGTAGCTTCAAATTGAATAACAGGTACTGTGAAACGCCTTACAACTTTTTCCTTGTTTGTTTGCCTTGCTTCTTTATTCGCCTCCACGCTAATTCTCTTATGGCGCTGCGGTCATCATAAATCATTGATGCTAGAATATTTTCTGGATTTGCAAAAAATGCATTTCTTTGTATGACAGGGTTTACAATATCCTTACTTCGTCATTCAGTGTTCTTGTTAGTTCAATAGTTTTGAAAACATGTTTTGAGCCATTGACAAAAGACGTACTTTGCTTAATAGAAAACCACATTGGGATGTAGACCTTCATTTAAAAGAAGCAATGTTCATGAGGTTCTCAGATGGACTTACAGTTGAAACGTATAGACGAAGCAAACGATTTGCTGTAGTCAGCCATCGTGAATGTGCCATTTTTGCTGGACTACGATGAGCAAGATCTGGAGAAGCAATATCCCTTTGTTATGGCCTGATGAATATCAATTAGATATTTTGGTCGGTGCTAAGATCTTCACAGTCTACATTTGGTTCCTCAGCATCATCCTTTCAACTCGACAATAGGAAGACTCTCACAGTTCTCTAATTCCCTGCCAATAGGACCGGTGAATCCGCGGGGGCCAGATGTTTTTCCATCCAGCTTTGCAACTAAATGGCGTAATGGCAATTCATTGGCATGGAGCTGGCACACTAAATGTTGAACTGGCTTCTTCAGCTCAATTCTATAAGCCTTATAACGCTCCCTTTTCTCCAGTGTTGACTGCTGCACCATCGCATCCAATGGCAACAAGGTTTTCCAGGTTCATGTCATTATTTCCAATATACTCAAACATTCCTTTACATATTTCTTCAGCTGATCCAGAATTCACAGAATAATGGCCAATAATCTGAACCAGGTTCTCTCACTAAAGTGATATGTTCTTCTGTTACCTTCTTCTGATATACTTTGGACTCTTTTTTTTCTTGGAAGAGTGTAGAATCTTTTCGACCATCAAAATAGATTCCTCTGAGGGACCTGATTTGATCTTTCATAATTTCTGTCTCTTCTTTTGTCTTCTCTTCTGATTTTACTCCTATCCACTACTTCAGATGTATTGTCAATAGAAACTTCTCCAATATCTTGCAATACTGCACTAACAATGAATGCGCCAGCTCGATCTGAAACTGCAGTCCTGTCACAAGCAGTAGCCACTGAAGGTAGATTTGTAGTTTTCCTTTTCTTGAATAATTGTTCTTCAGGTTGTTCGAGCTTTCTCTTCGAGCTAACTGGCTCTGGAAATGTATCGTCTGATATTTCGCCAGATTCACTTTCACTGTTTGATGTCGATGATGATAATTCAACATTTGTACCTGCAATTTCTCCTGTGAAGATTCTTTGGTGAGCCTCACAACGTCTTTTTTTGCTTTCTTAGCACGTAGATGCTTTTTTCTTTGAGAGTGTAATATCTACTCTATCATAAACAGTTTCTTTCACTCCTTTGATCTAAGAGGAACGTCACTTCTTCCTTTGGACCGTTTTTCTTTGGGACAAGAACATTGTGTTAGTACTTTGCACTTGCACGCTGCAATGTCAAAAAGTTTCGTGTGTGCTTCTTTTTTGAACATATCAATCTTGCTTTGTAAGCTTCAGAATTTTTTCTTTTTTGCTTTGGTATGGCTTCATAATGACACGATACTTTTCGTGGTAGCTCTGAACATTGTTTCAATCGCCTGTCTGACAGAATTGGGACGGAAGCACTTTCCCAAATTGTTTTCAATTTATCAACAACTTGTTCTAATATTTGATATATTGAAGGATCTTTATTAGTATTCTGTTTCAAATCGTTCTTACAAACAAGTAATATTTAAAAACTCCTTCGTATGTAGGAAGATTCCTGTGCCACAAATCTTCCCCCATACCAAACATGGGGCACTCAGTTGAGGCCCTGGTTGATTTTGCACAAACTCGAGACATTTTGAAAGTATACAAATCTGAAAAAGAAAGAGCTAATATCAATTATACGTTAATTCAGTTAATAGTACATGGCAAACTTAGGGCAACACAATACAGAAATGCAAAATATATAAGAAATATAGTTTAGACTATCTGAGTAACGCCAACAACAGAACACCCACCTGCTACGAGAGCGACAGCTACACTGAACCCGAGGTATCACGTGACAGCTGAGTGAGCTGACTATAGAAAACTGTTTTTAGAGAATAGAAACTTTTTTTTAAAGGTTGACTGAGCTATTTTTATACAAGTGTGAATAAATTTGTCTATTGTGCATCGTGGACTCTTCTGTAATTATTGGTTAAAATTCTTTTTTTTTCAATTTTTTCAATATTGAAGGTCATTGTGGCACCTGAAGATATTACTGTTATGATTTTAAATTTATACCAGCTTATGTCCTCACTACTCCACACTTTTTCCACACTAACCAATTTGAAAATTCGAAAAATGGGTTTTTCACTCCGCCCTAATGTTTATAGACGTGCTACTAATTACTTCTACCGGCAAACTATTCCAGCTATTTACTATTCTATGCGTAAAAAAGTTTTTCGCAACTGCTGTCTCGAACCTTCTACTTGTCAACTTACACCCGTTATTTCTAGTCCTATTATATTGAGATATTTCGAAAAAGCTATCTCTATCTACGTTATCAAACCCATTCATAATTTTGAAAACCTATTAGTAACGGATTAGATCACCCCTTAACCTCCTAGTCTCGAGAGTAGTCAATTTTAACTCCTTAAGCCTATCCTCGTACGACTTTGACCTAAGAGACGGAATCATCTTAGTTGCTCGTCTTTGAACTCTTTCGATTTTGTCTATATCTTTGCGCATATGCGGATTCCAAAATTGGACCGCGTACTCCAAATGGGGTCTAACTAATGATTTATAAAGAGGAACTATAATATCGCGCGATTTGTACTCAAAATTTCGAGCTAAAACCTAACACTTTGTTCGCCTTATTGACCGCTGCTGTACTTTGTTTCGCTACTTTTAAATCACCAGTGACTATAACTCCTAAATCTTTTTCCTGCTCTACGCTTGTTAAATCTTTCCCTGACATACTATACGCAAAATTACCGTTACGCGAACCTATATGCAAAATTTTGCACTTATCCACGTTAAATCTCATTTGCCATGTGACTGACCAATCAACGATTTTATTCAGATCTTCCTGAATTTTACCTCTATCTTCGTCATTAATCGCCCTACCACCCAGCTTCGTGTCATCCGCAAACTTTGAAACTGTACTGACTAGGCCGACATCTAAATCGTTAATATATATAAGAAAAAGCAAGGGGCCCAATACAGAACCCTGAGGAACGCCACTCGCTACATTAGCCCAACACGACTCCGCTCCATCAACGACCACCCTCTGTTTCCTGCCTCGCAACCACTCTTCTAGCCAATTTATTACTACACCCCTGATTCCATGAGCCTTAGTTTTTTCAATGAGTCTTTTGTGCGGCACGGTGTCAAACGCTTTTTGAAAATCTAAATACACTACATCAACCGCCCGATGTCTATCGTAAACGTCAACCACGCTTTGGAAAAATTCTAAAAGATTAGTTAAGCAAGATTTGTTTCGCCTAAAACCGTGCTGCGTATTTCTAACCAGATTATGCACTTCTAAGTGTTCGACTATACGATCCCTAATTATTGATTCCAGTAGCTTACCTACAACAGACGTTAAACTGATTGGCCTATAATTTCCCGCCGCACCTTTATCGCCTTTCTTAAAGATAGGTGTTACGTTTGCTAACTTGAAATTATCTGGTACGCACCCCTCAGAAATAGACGCATTAAAAATCTTTGTTAGCGGCACAACAATGCTATCTTTTAATTCTTTTAGTTGTATGGGATATATGGAATCCGGACCCGGTGATTTACGCGTTTTCATTTTATCAATATAGCGCATTACTTCCCCTTCACTAACGACAATATTATCCAAAATATTACCATTATCAAAAGGTATTATGTCTATGACCGTAGGGATATTCGTTACATCTTCTATAGTAAAAACTGACGTAAAAAATTCGTTTAGCAAGGTAGCCATTTCCTTGTTTTCAGAGACTAGATCTCCATTTACATTTTTCAATGGACCTAAGACACTTTTTACTGGATTTCTATTATTGACGTATTGAAAGAATCGTTTGGGGTTTTCTTTACCGTCACGAGCTATGGAGATTTCAAATTCGCGCTTGGACTTTTTTATTACACTTTTCGCTTCACGCCTCAGAGATATGTAGTTGTTTCGTAACAACAAATTGTCTTTATCGCACTTATGTTGCCTATAAGCCCTATCTCTACTCTTTATAATGTCTCGTACTCTAGAAGTAAACCACAAGGGCTTGTTGTTTACTTTCGCACGCTTAATTTTGTACGGTACACATTCCTCATTTATAGTCCTAAATACCGTTACGAACGATTCCCACATTAGTTTTGCGTTGGAGTTCCCCATTACGTTTTCCCAATTGACGTGTGAAAATTTATTTCGAAATTTACTAAAGTCTGCGTGCTGGAAGTTAGGAATTTTAGTCGAGTTAGTTGGTTTCGAGTGACTTACTGAGAGGACAAACTCTACCATATTGTGATCGCTATTGCTAACGGTTCTATTACTTGAAGATCAGTAATTAGCCTATCATCCGTAGTTATTACTAAATCTAAAATACTGTCCAACCTCGTAGGTTCCCCAACCTTTTGAATAAGAAAGCTATCCTCGAGAAAATTAACTAAACGATTACCTTCCGCGTCTCCCTGCATTGTATCGTAATTCACGTTGGCGCAATTAAAGTCACCCATAACTAAAGCCTGCTCACTACCGATTATTCTCTTTAGTTCACGATATAACGCTTCGTCCGTATCAGCTGTTTGATTTGGGGGCCTATATATAACCGCAACAAGAAGTTTGAAATCGTTCAATTTAAGTTCTGCTATAGTCGAATCTATCGGTTCTGGAATTGAGTGCTTTACTTCTATAACGTTCGCAATATTATCTTTGATATACAACATAACACCGCCTCCTCGCCTACCTATTCTGTTTTTAACAAAAAGTCTATAACCTTTAATTTGATATTCCCCTACAAAGTCACGTGTTTCAGTGCTAAGCCACGATTCATTTATCGCAATTAAATCATAGTCTTTACAAGCAATTAAGGAAAAAAATTCGTTTATTTTATTTCGTAGGCTACGAGCATTTAAGGATAGAACCTTCAAATTGCTTGCAATTACGACACCTTCGCGAGCGCGGGGGAAACTTGTAGAATTTACGCTGGGACCGTTCGAGTTACGGCAGCCTGAAAAGAAGAGACAGTATTATGAAATAGTCTTCCTAAACGCGCAGCTCCTACGTCATTAAGATGAAGTCCATCTTCGAGGAACAAGTCCCTCCTGCCGTAGAAACTGTTCCAAAAATTCGCATAATGCACTCCTTCCTGTTGGCAAAGAGACTTTAGGTTATTGTTAATATAGGTCGCCTTGCTGTAGAAATCGTTACGTTGGATAATTCGAGGAAGTATACCTGTTAAGACAATCTTATTAGTTTTCTCCTTTAGTCGCTCTATTAAGTCCCTGTACCTAGCCAGCAGTTCTTCCGATCTAGAATTTAAAACGTTATTAGTACCGACATGAATAACATACGTTGTGTCCTCGGCGGTACCGTCTGTAAAATGGTCAACACTATTAGTTATATCCTCCACCCTTGCACCAGGGTAGCAGTAACGGCGCCTACGACGAGGGTTTCTCCCACAGAATTCCTCGAGCTGCCCTCGAACAATGGAATCGCCAACGAGTCGTATTTCCGGTTCATCAGCATCTTCGAAACCTAAAACAGAAAACTTATTGCTTGTTATTACTGGTAGACAAGTCTTTGCTTTTCGCAATGGGGCTCCATTTCGCACTCGAACGAAGGGTTGGGAACTAGGGGAAGAGAGAGGGCTATTAATACTATTTATATTATTAGTAGAAACTGAGGCATGAGGGGTCGTAACTGGAGTCTCAAGGGAATCCAATTTTGCCGTCAGAAGCATCACGCTTTCTTGAAGCCTCACCCTGGCCTCCCTCTCACGGTCTAATTCGTTCCTCAGGACTTCCATGCTTGAGCACCACCTGCAAACTAATTGTTCATTATTATTAGCCATTGTAAACGCGTAAGCGGCAAATTTCCCTTCACAGCGACTGCAAGTACTTGACGGGGGTGCCATGCTTTTAATTAGTTAAAAAAAAAAAAAACACAAAACGAGCGTTTGGAAATTAATAAATTACAACGTAGGTCTACCGCGTGCTTATTGTGCCGTCACCTGCGAAAACCCGCAAAATTGTTCTTGAAACGCAGAAACAGGTTCTTGTAACACAATTTTATGCTAAATGAATATATAATTAAGCTACCGACGAAAGAAATGTTAAAGAAAAAGTATTAAATGAAACTTATCTGGTCACTGTTTACTGACTTAATCCTTTTTTTCCCACGGTAGGTGACCTTTTTGGAGGTCAGGTAGTGTGTGAAGGAAAAATGAACCTTAAGAAAACACGTTTCTGATAGATTTGAAAAACAACAAAGGCAAACCAAGGGAATTTCAACCTATGACTGCACGTTGTCTGATTGATTTGAAAAACAAACAAGGAAGTAGCCTTGGTTTGATCAAATAATATAGTACTGAATAACGTCAATAAATGAAATATATTCGTTAATGAATGATTAGTAGCACGAAGTAATTTAGTTAAGAATGCACGGAACACTTTTTTTTTTAAAACACTTCAACGAAAACCACTTATTCAATTGATAACACTCGACACTCGATAAAACACGTCTGTTCACAAGGAAAGACTGATCACGACTGAGGAAAGACTGATCACGTGTGTGGTGATTTCAAAATGATTGGTTTCCTCTTAGGTTTACAAGGAGGGTTTACTAAATATTCATGTTTTCTTTGCCTGTGTGATAGCAGGGCTTCAACTGAGCACTATAAAACAGTTCAGTGACCTCCACGTGAAGGACTACAACCAGGAAAGTGCAATGTACTCAGGGAACCTCTTGTGAAGTCTGACATAGTTCTGCTACCACCTCTCCATATTAAGTTGGGTCTAATTAAGCAGTTTGTAACTGCGTTAAATTTTGGAGGGGAAGTTTTCCAGCAGATTCGGGTCATGTTCTCTAAACTCTCTGAGGCCAAAGTCAAGGCTGGCATCTTTGTAGGACCACAAGTCAAGGCGCTGTTGAATTCAAAGAACCTTGAAGCCAAGATGACTCCGATCGAAAAAGAGGTTTAGTGTGCTTTCCGTGATGTTGTTCATGGGGTTTTAGGCAACAATAAAGCACCAAACTACGTATAAGGAGTTAGTGTCAAACTTGATTAAGTGCTATGGCGAAATGGGGTGCCGTATGTCTTTAAAATTACACTATCTGCATTCACATCTAGACTTTTTTCGTGATAACCTGGGCGATGTGAGTGAAGAACATGGCGAAAGATTCCATCAAGATATTCAAACGATGGAGAAAAGGTACCAGGGCCATTGGGATGCTTCCATGATGGGAGACTACGTATGGTCGCTGATCAGAAAGGATAAGAAAGTTCATACGCGGAAGTCGCGTTCTTCGGTGCATTTTTAAGGAACGCACACTGCATAACGAAGCTTGTTATTCTCTTATCGGTTCTCCTCATGATATATATTATATCCTTTGCAGCATTTTGGGTTTGTCAAACAATTTTGGCTCAATAAACATTAATTTCAAGTTGTGTTTTTATTTTCAGAAAATATTTATGTTAGCCTTCTTTATATACTTTGCCAAATTAAAAGTGTGATAGCCTATATTTTTGAAACGGTTGATAATAGAGCAACACCGATATAATTTTTGGAATCAGCGCCCCGAAATCATTAAGAAACAACAGAAAAATCAGAATAAACAGAAACATTTTCAAATTTTGTTACCCAGTGTCATCAATAAAGTTAGCAAGAAGTGAGTAAAATCTAGTATCGGTATCGAGGGGTTGAACGGGAGGTCTATAAACAACAACAAAATTGAAACTAATATTACGCACCCGAAAGACCTATCTGATCTCGCCTTCAGGAACCTAATTTACCCCCTATATTTCTCCAAAAGGTCAGGCACTCTCGTATCGGGCGTATACGAGTCGTTGCCCCCTACCATCGTCACCAACATCGAGTGACGGGAGGCAAAATCAAAACTATCCACTTCGTTTCTAATTCGGTCAAACCTGGTCCCTGTGAGACAGACCCTCCTCCTCTTGGTTGGATTCCGTTCAACAACCTCAGTGTCCATATGGCGCACTAAAGAGTCCCCAATTAAAATAGTTTCCCCTCGTTCACGTCCCTATCCAAATGAGCGAAAGGGTTTGAAACCTCGATAGGGGGGAGATTCCTATCGCCTAACGTACGCGGCCTAGCTTCACCCCCTAACTTCTCTAAATCCCTCTCCACCCCCTAACTTCTCTAAATCCCTCTCCACCTACTAATTTCGGACCAACCTTAACCCCTTCCTCAACTCTATCCAACCTTCCCGATAAGTTACCTAAACTAGAAACTAGGTTACGCACCTCACCCTTCAAATTACTAACCCCCTAACTTCTCTAAATCCCTCTCCACCTACTAATTTCGGACCAACCTTAACCCCTTCCTCAACTCTATCCAACCTTCCCGATAAGTTACCTAAACTAGAAACTAGGTTACGCACCTCACCCTTCAAATTACTAACGTCTTCAACGTTAGTATTGGTTCGGCTTTCGTCAACTGTAGCCCTACCCCTGCCCCCATCAAACGTTCCAAGTCTTTCCGTTACCTCACGTACACTACGTTTTATGTCAACTATTTCCTCACTTAAATCGAAAAAAAAAAAACCGATCCCTCGGTAATCGCCATAGGACCGCCGTTATAATCCTTAAAATCCGTATACCACCGATTTACCCCACACTTAACACACGACGCTTTCTGCGACGGCATCGCGCAAGTTAAATTAGTTTATAACTGTCACAAGTTTAAGTTAAATTAAGCCGGCACCCTATGAAAATTTATAAATCGCTAAAAACCACTTATATTCAATTACTTAACTATAACAATGTGAATATAAACTCAACTAGATAAAGTCAGAACTTTCTAAAAGTAAAGTTATTGGCAATTTCCAAAAGTAGAAGCAATATCACAGAGCTCAGGAAATGCATCCGCTCAGTACGGAGTCTGGCTGACGAATGAGTATCGAGTCTGGCTGACGAATAAGCACGGAGTCTAGCTGACGTATGTTTATTATCCTTATAATGATGTAAAAAAAAGGTTCTCAAATCGTCCCACTCATATATTTTTTCATTCCTAATCTATTTTAGTAGCCTTTTTATTCCTTAATTTAAAAAAAAATTTTTTGCAGGAAGAAGAGGCCAAGGGTGAACGCTCGCAACCCCCCCCCCCCACCCCATAGAAGAAGAAGAGAGCCAAAGTCAAGGTCTGGGGATTTTGAGATGCCTAGACACTCTGTGTTTGAAAGATGGGAGGTCATAGACAGGAGGAGAGATGGATTGAGGAAGATTGTTCCAGATTTCACCGGTTGAGTAGATGAAAGATTTTAAATGGTGATTAACTCTTGCGTTACAGAGTTGAACAGAAAAGGAATGAGAGAGTGTCGAAAGTTTGGTACTCCGTGCTCTCCATGGAATCCGAACCACGCCCCACCAGCAGCCCAGCGTCTTAAACATTAGGCTATCCAGGGTACCTATTTATCTACCAACCAACTTTTGTTTCATTGTGTGGAAGGATGAACAAATGGGTTTTGCTGTGCGCCGCCTGCAGTCACCGGGTCTCGATCCCTGGCCGATGGATTCGTTGTTAGGTACGCTAACCACTACACCACCGAGGCGGCGCGGTACTACCATTCATTGTGACATTCTGTGTTTGTAAAATTGCCTACGCTACCAATAGGGGGGGGGTTGTTAATCGTAAATTTTGTTCGAGACAAGCGTAAAATTTGGAGACACCATTTCTAAGCACGATTTTTTTTCCAAAACCTTTTACCTCCCTGTACAGTGTACAGTGTACTTTGTAATATGTCCCTTTATAGGGTTTTCAGAGTCGCAGAACACGAATAAACATTCGTAATGGAACTTTGAAAAATCATTATTGCGGAAATCCAAGGTGGCGGTCAAAATCACAAATTTTTGGGCATTTGAAAGTGAAATGTGGATGGAAATACTACAAACATCCATTATACTATATTTAATTGGGGGTTTGCGACAACACTGAACAGAATTAAGCAATTGACAAGGTATTTGTGAGAACTAATACAGTTAAATCATGAACTTTTAACCCATCTGAGACCACTAAGGACAATAAGGAGAGTGCTAAGTGCACAAAGACCGATTTCAAGATGATTTTCACACATTCTATATTTGTATAAAGATCATAGTATATTATCATACACGCATATTGTTCATTTCAGTAATGTGCCTACTGCGTGGTTAAACTCGCTGATTGTGACCTGAGCTCTACAGCTGACATTGCTGAGATAAAGCTTCAAATTAGTGGCATACGTTGAGAGGGGCAATTTTCTGTAGTCCTTCATTAGAGGAAATATATCACTAGTCTTTGGCACAGAAAGAGCGGTATCTCATGCATATCTGATTTCGAGATAAAGACGGTTCAGCTTCTGCGAATCGTCCACATTTGATTCTTCGAGATAATTATCCACTTGCTCACTAGCCGTGAATGGCCCTCCTAGTCTTTTTAATTCTTCCAGGTCTCTATTTCTCATGGTTGTTTTTGAATCAACGCAAGAGATTTAGCTTTGACCTGCTCTGCCGACGCGCACGCGAGTTGCTTGGCGCCTCTTTTGCCGAATTCATAGTTGATGAACCCTACACTGCGCTCAGAGTCCAAGTTGTGAATTGGCGTCTTGTCCAGTTTTTCACAGTCCATTTTTGAGAGAGAGCATGTTCCGCTGATTCGTCAAATTCTCCGAATCCAAAGAGATCTTTTTTTATTTTTGAAATCCTTCACCAAGCTTTGGCAATATCATACCCAAAACCTTTGTGACTTCAGTACTCATTTAGAGAGCTGTAGCTTTGATAGCATTGCAAATATCATCGTCATATCGTGTTTGTTGGAATCTTTCAACAGACACAAACTCAAATGCCGGCGTATCCACTTCCAACAGTTTAGCCGGATCAGTAGAAACGAGGTCTTGGTATAGCTGTTGGAATGCTGGAATTAGCTATGAATAATTTGTACTGGTCGATAGCGTCAGTGAAAGAAACGGTTCCACTAAATGAAGTCCAATGAGAGCTGCAGCCATGCACACAACTCTCAAGAAGTCCAGATCCAGGAAGCATCGTACGATGCAGGCCAATTGGTTCGTCACATGCTCATATTCTCCGAGAAATGTTCCCACATCTTCAATGTGATATAAGGTTATGCACATGTCAACGTCACTCTGTTGAAATGTTCATCTTTTAGACTGACAGATTTGTTTCGCTTCGGCGCGATATGAGCGTCGAAATCGTTGGTTTTGTTCCACGGTTTGTGGTCAAAGTCATGATTTATCAATCTGGTTATACAGTCCAGCGCTTGTTCGGTAACACTCGAGGATGAAGTTGTGGCATTGATGAGAAAGCTGGAATTTATTTTATCTCGCCCAATGGCATTTTCTATTTCGGTCCATTGTTTAATGATCACTCGATTGAACATGAGAGTTGGGTGGACATTGCAAAACAAATGATCCGGGGCATGTTCTGATTCTAGCTTCTCGGCCACCATTTGTTCGACAGAGAGAGTATGGGATGTCTGATCACTGATGACAAAGTCTATCTTTTCAAACAGTTCCATCGAACTAACTCCGCTCGCTGCTTCCAGTATGTTCAACATGGCAACTTTCAAATCCGCCAAGTTCTCTCTACGTTCCGTAGCAATCGGAAATGTCGGGAGAGGTCTGTATTTTCTATTTACCGTCATTCCCTGCACCGAGAAAGAACCAGCTCCCTGTTTTTCCTAGCCATCAACAGAATAGGTAACTAGAGACTTTTGATCTGATTACATGATCTCTTTTGCAATTTCATGCAATGCTAGCGCTTCAATGCTCTTTCCGGCTTGTCAAATATTGCTAGACTGTGGTAGAGTGTCTAGGTCTACTAAGTCTGGCGATTCGTCATGAAATTTCCATTTCCGACCAAATAGCTTATTGCCAACAATCACTACGGCTCCCGCAGCTTTACTATCTGACATGTAGTGAGAACTTTTGAGCTGGTCCATTGTTTCGTAAACCTCGGGCCTTACTTTTCTGACACTTTCTCTTATGTGCTGGTACTTTGGCGGCAACTCATCCTTTTAAATTTTTTTTGTCTAGGGGACAGTTTACGACGCTTCCGACCCGTAGACGTGGAAGGCTCATCTGATTTTGATGTGCTAATTTGGAAGTCACTATGATTCGGATCATCCTCAGATAGTTCACTGAAGCCTTCAGCTGAAGCCATTTCTTTATTCCTCGCTCTTTCCATCTCTGCTTCCTCTCTCACTCGCTCAAAACCCTGCAGATCTCTCTTCCTGCGTTCCATGGTCTTATTCCATTTTCTGTCGACCAAACTCGCAAAACATTTTTCTATCATGTCTTTGGTCTTCCAGAAAGTCCCATTCTTCTCGAGTCATTTTCACACTTTTTCTAAGCGTTTCCTTACTTCATCCGCACAGAAGATATCAAAAAGTTATTTCTGGTTTGAATTAATTAATCTTTCATACAGTTCCAAAATTTTCAGTTTGATGCATTTAGTGGTCACTATATATATATTGCAAAAAATTCAGTGTTCTTGACGGACGTCCGCAAGAATTCTGGCTGCATCTTCCTTTGACCTCTCAGTTTTAACGGCTCTATCCGGTCGAAGTAAGTACAACATGTTTTCCAAAATGTCCTTTTTCGTTGGAAGCAAGCCATTTGAAAAGTCAGCAGTTTCTATGTAGGTTGTTGAACCCAAGGTCTTCTGGGTGGACGAGCGTGTACTTGGCGTCCGAGCGTAGCTCATTGTTCACTCATGTGTGAAATCTGAAAATAGAAAAAAAAACAAGTTGCATCAAACTGGAAAACCTTGCGGCATGAAATGGAAGTCTTAGGAAATAAATAAAGGCACATACAACAATATAATGAAAGCACAGTGAAGCATAATAATAGTTTCGGTCCCTGAAACCAGCATTAGATGTGCTGTTTGGTTGTTCGTCCACTAGGTGTCACTTATGTGCTGATGCTAACCAGGCTGACAACTGGACAGTGTGGTATGAAAGGTGATCGTATCTCTGCTGTGTGTGCGTTAATACATTCTTTATTTTATATCATAACATTAGGGATGCTGTCATCCATGACAATTTGATGAAAAATGGAGATTTTTGGCTGCCATATTAGATTTTCAAAATTCTGAGTACAGATTCGTGCTTTCAGACACCGTAAACCCTATAAAGGACATATTACAAAGCAAATTTGGTAATAAATATGGATTATATAGAAGAAAAATGCAATACACATATGTATACTTTCAGGTGGTATGTACATGGGGGTCAGAGGGGTCAAAAATAAAAAATCGTTTTTGACCCAAGTTTCACTATTGGTTGTTCATGTTTTGAGGGGGTCCTCACTTAGGAATTCCAAAAAAATCAAAATCCCCCCCCCCTGTTACTATCAAACCATAGTCGTACCTTAACCATCTTCATGCCATAACAATGCCGTGTATTAATTAATTTAACCCGTGAATTTATTGCAGGTGGCAATATTATGTGCGTAATATTCCGACTGAGAAAAACATTTGGGGGTATGATATCCGTCGTCACAATAATTCATGTTTGTTGTTGACCATCATTTCAAGTTACGGTCACCCCCCCCCCCCACACACACACCCGCTCATCACCGACAGGGGTCACCGGGGGAGCATCACCCCGGGAGAAACCGCGTACAGGAACAACAGAGAGGGACCCGAAATAAGGGAGAAACCAATAAGAAGAAATTTCTCGCTCATTCACTTACTTCTCATCAAGAAACTTAGAAAAAAGTCAAACCCAAATATCTTTAAATATTCAACCTCTAAAAATTTACTAAGAATAAAAAATCCAATTGAGAAACTTTCTCTCCCTTATCCTTAACGTACACCATCAGATCGTTGATACTAAAACTCCTCAGAAACCGAAACGGGAAGAACGAACCCATTTAATTCTGAACTCACAATATATATATATATATATATATATATATATATATATATATATATATATATATAAACCCGAAAACATACTTCACATGCAAATTACTTTCTTTTTACTTTATTATGAGCCTATTTTCATCCGGAATAAAGCCCTCACGACGGAACCTCTCTAATAATAACAAGGGGTGCTGGAAGGGGCTTGAAAACTATAAAGTATGAGTAAGAGGGTAAATAAAGAATGGTTATAAACACCACTGTATACACATCATATTTAGAATTAGAAGTAAAATTCTCTAAATTTTTAATATTTATACTTATATTTAATATTGAAATAATTATTATATATTGTTTATATCTGAAGTTGAATTTCTGGCGAAGGTAATACATTACAATTATAACAAGTTGCCCAGTCGTAATTTTAATGTAATTTTTTATATAGCTTATTAAACTCGACTATAATATTCTCAGTGACACACACGAGTAGTGTGGCCGCAAAATGTTCGAGTGCAATTGCAATGTTGATCAATGTTGCAAGGTGCCAACACCCTTTCCCCTTATTGCAAGGTGCCAACCCCCTTTCCCCTTATTGCAAGGTGCCAACAACCCTTTCCCCTTATTTCAAGGTACCAACCCCCTACCCCAGTGCCAACTCCCCTTGTTTCAAGGTGCCAACCCTCTCCCTCCCCTCAGGATGACTCCAAAATGAAGCACGGGGGATTCCCCACAGCTGCCACAAGATGGGGGAATCCATCTAACGTAAGAGAGAGAGACCAGCCTTCGCCTTGGATCGCAAGACGCATAATATAGCTCTTGTTCTTTGCACTTCGCTTTGAAGGTTTTAATCAGCCAGTTGGCTTAATCAGCCACTTGGCTTAGAAGGCTTAATCTGGCTTAGAAGGCGAAAATGGCTTTTTTAGGTGTATGTGCATATTATTAACTTTTGAGTTGCCAGATTGTGTTATTTATTTAAATAATGTTCTTCACAGATGTGAGATGTTCTTCACAGCAACATATGGCTTAGAAATCCGCCAGTTGTCTTAATCCGTCAGTTGGTTTAGAAAGCAGAACCAGCCATTTGGTATAGTGTATACATATACATATATATATGTTTATTGTAGCAAACGCTCATCATTTATATATATTCTCATCACCCCAGTTATTCCTTAATATCGTTTATATATATACCCAGGAAAGCATTTATTAAATAATAAAACAAAACTACATCGTTCTGTTTATTTAGACGAATTATTGGAGTTAATTTCATGAAATATATAGAAAATAAATATACAATCAAAATAGTTCAGAAGAATTCTATACACACTTTAAACGACATATATAAATATATACATTCTTAAATAATAATTAGTACAGGCGAAATCTATATACACATTTATATTAAATAATAACATTTTAATAAATAAATGGAAAATAAATATACATTCAAAAAGTAATATATAAACATCAAAAGAGTACAGGAGAAATCTATATACATATTTATATTAAAAAATAAAATTTTAACAAATATATAGAAAATAAATATACTGTAAAATAATAAAAATTTATGAAAATGATAATAGTACAGGAGAAATATATACATACATTATGTTCAACTGCGCTTAACTAAAATACTAAACTCACACGTGATCGAGTCTACAGCTACATCATTGTTGCTTTGCACTATGCAATAAATACGATTTAAAATTATTTCACCGTTCAAGTTATAGGGATATCTATACTTGATGTAAAGGGGCTACAATTCGTTCAAGACTATTTTCATGCCCACTTTACATTCGGTTGGCATGTTATCAAGTTATCACTCTTTAAACACGGAAAGAATACAATCAATAGGACGCACAAAGAGGGCGTCGTTAGCTACACCATCATTATTAAATTCAAGTTTATAAACACTCCTTTCCAATCGAGGGTTTAGTCTTATCGATCCGAGCTTTTCAATCGTGAACTCTTCTTCACAATGCATATCGGCAGTTGAAATAATCTTCTAAGTCGTAGGACAGTTGCTTATTATATAAAGAAATAGTTCTTCAGGGTGAACGGTGTGGGTGAGCTCAGCCCTGTACCGCTCAAGCTCTTTGTACCAAAGTTCAAGATATTTCGAAGAGTCTAAACCTTTTAAATAAGCATCCAGTTGTAGACCATTCTTGCCATGTTCATTCCGACACTCGCTAAACCCGTCGAGCAGAGCGGTGTATGCGTATTCAAGAACCGTATCAAAATAAAGCATATCCTCAACACGCAAGTCTAATATAGGATTTAACTTGCGGAAACCGACGATTTCAAACATTCTGTCGAGGATGAAGCGATTTCGCGTGGGGACAAGAACGTTATTATCAGTCGCATTCTTCCACATCAGTCATATATCAATGCATGGCTGATCGCTATTTATACATAACGTACAAACATTGGCATATGAGGGGGTATAACTCATCTGTTCTCTTCTTGTACCTATCCATGCAGATATTTTCTAACGATCCTCGCTCCACTTCTCAACTATTACAAAGACTCTATTCATCTCCTTAACACTTAAATAAACAACATTCCTTTTACCAGAGTTTGTTTGTCTACAAGTAGTTTCCAGCACATAGTTAACGGCACCGGTTTTACGCCTGAACACACGCAATGACTTCGTCACGGACACATCGTATACGGCATTGAGAATGCTGCTCAAAGGAAGCTCCATCGTATTCTATTGTGAGGAGTGCACGTCCGGACGGTTCAAGCTCTGAGATGACTATGAGCAGCCGGTGCGCCGTTTGGCAGGGAGACAATTGTGGGAAACGAGTCAAACGGGTGAGTCATACCAAGCGTTAATGTTTCGTGTACGGTTTTGTTCCAGTATAAAAGAGTCATGTGAATGCTTGTACCCCATTATACTGGCCAACCGTTTAGAGAACTTTTCCATCTTCGACACACGAAGTAATTTCGGCTTTAATGTTTTATCACTCCCACTCCCCAGAATGCGCACCAGACATTTTCCTTCAGGGTGATTTTCACAAACTAAGCACATTTTATTCACACTCCGGCGCACTATTTGAAAGAAACATGTGCCCATATTTATCCTTTTTGCTTAGTAAGCGATACTCGTTTCTAAATTCTATTAAAAACTCACGCAAGCCTTTAGCCACAACCTCACTGCAAACCTCGCCTCACCCTTTTCCCTCTCCCTCGTTAAAATTATTAACGTTGTTTAATATAATAAAACAATTAGCAACAGGAGCTCTGAGGGTGGTGATCGAGAATGAGTTTGTTGACGATAATGCCAGCTTGTGACATGCCAGCAAAAAAAACAAAAATCAGACTAACACGAACTTAGATTTAGCTCGTAGCGTAAACTAACACACGTTGTGTTATTTTTATACTTTTTTCCTCTCTCTCTCCTTATTTGTATGTCTGTAACTCTCTTCATTGCATGTCTGTAGTTGCATGGTATGATAGTGTTTGAGTTAAGAATGTGTTGCATGGTTTGTAATGCGTTCTTATTTTACTTCTTTTCATCTTCCACCCCTTTCCGGCGGAGTGGGCTGCGTCCTCTACCCAGTGGCGGATCTACTATAGAACTAATGAAGCTTAAGCTTCAGGGCCCCTAATCCAGGAGGGGGCCTGAAGTAACTTTTTTTTAAATGAGTGAATTTTTCAACAAAATCGATGGGCTTTTTAAGTGTTTGTTATTAAAATAAGGCTATTTTAGTGATAGAATCATAAGCCAATGGGTTGAAGTACTTAATATTGACCTTAGAATATGCTCTAATACCCATTTCATATGGCCTCAAAATGCCCCTGTAACTGGTCAAATTTCAAAATTTTCTCGGGGGCTTGCAGCGCCCGAACCCCCAGCTGTATGGGCTCGCTGAGCACGCCAGACCTCGTTGCTGGTGGGAAGGGGCTCACTGTATGGCCCATTTTCAAGGACACCACCCCACCACCCCGTTCTCCGCCATTTGGGCCTCGAGGGCCTTGCAAGGGCAGCAAGGCCCTTTGAACCTTGTTGGATGTTGCCCTATTGTTGCTGGTTGCGAAGGGGCCCCCATAACAGTTCAAGCTTCAGGGTCCCAAAAATGTAGGTCCGCCACTGCCTCTACCTCCCTATGGAGTAGAGGACCGGTCTGCAACTGCTGGAGGTATGTGTTGCTTTGAGTTAAGAAAGTGTTGTTCTTTGAGTTAAGAATGTGTTGCATGATTTGTAATGCGTTCTTATTTTACTTCTTTTCATCTTTCACCCCTTTCCGGCAGAGTGGGCTCCATCCTCTATCTCCCTATGGAGTGGAGGACTGGTCTGCAACAGCTGGAAGTATTCTCTTCGACTATTTTTCCGACTTGTCGGCAGTGGCCGGCGGATGCTGATGGTGTCTTCTTTCTCTCTTTCTGAATGAATTTTAACCCACGAGCGATAGGTTTTACTACTTACTTAACCCCTTATTCTCTTCTTTTAACCCCTTATTTTCTTTTTTCTCTCGGGCTAACCTTAGAATGGATCTTAGGGTCTTTGTTAGCCTTAGCTTCTGTAGATCTGTAGATATATATTAATGTAGTGGTAAAAATATTTTACACTGTCCATTATGACAAGATTTACATTCTCAGCCACAGGGTACGAGCACTCGGTATGATGCAGTATGACATAACACCACTTGTCACACCATCATCAAGAAGACTCACTATCCATACCCGTTGCTTCTCTTCTGCACGTGTTGTTTCTTCCACTACACGGTATATGTAAGCTTTTATGCAGTTTACGGCTCGTTCTGCAGAACGAGAAGCTGCTGGTGTTGTGGATGGTATAACATTCGAACTGGTGCACACCGACACCCCAACCCCAGCCCTGACTAGAAATCGGTACGTAGTCAAAGTTGACCCTGGATCCCTGTATAGCAATGGTGTTGAACACGGTCTGCGACGCGTAGTTGAACGTATTGTGGAGTTTGCCCTTTAGAACCGCGACGATCGTGAAGTCAGGACGAGGTTGTCCTTCAGGTTCGAGTCAGATGACGGGGATGGAGATGATTTTTGGGTAAATATACCATTCAGACGCTTGGCCGTTGGAGCTATAGAGTATATATTAGGTCGTATAATGCAGGCCTCTCAAAGTAGTACAGCCTTCAATATGGACAATTTCACCGCAGATATTGACCATGTATTCCGTGTTGCGGGTCATAGTGCCACACCTTATACTCTTAACTTCAATTCTTAGGCTATTTACAGACGGCATATAAACAACGAGGGTGGTTGTGGCTTTATAACATTAGTCTTCGCCCGTATGTTTACTGTGCTAAATTCGGGGGCCAGAAAAATTTGGTTGCCTACGGTTGTGCAGCGTGCCCGTAAACTGCCTTCAGATTGCAAGCTTGAGTTTTCTGTGATATATGTCCTGAAGAGCTGAGAAGGAGAGAGCAGGAAATGAATGCCCGTATAGTTGTATTTGGAATGGATGATCATCGTAGGATTGTGTATATTTTCGAAAGCGGTGTGAGAGATCGTACAAGATCCCTTCTTATTTTAGGGGTGTCAGGGTCAACGTATCACCCCATCCGTAATATAAGGGACCTTTACACGAGTTATGATAAAAGTCGAAAATATGGAAGGCATCATGATTTGTGTAAGGGATGTCTCGCGTTTGCGGATGATATAGTGAAACATTGTAAGGAATGCTACATGGTATGTGAGCAGTGTAAAAGCTCCAAATGCGAAAGTCGTGTAGTTAAAGCTGAGAAGAGGGATTGTAATGTGTGTAGACGTACATTTTTCAATAATAATTGCTTTGAGCTCCATAAGTCAATTGGCACGTGCAGGAAAATGAGAATCTGTAAATGTGGTATGTTTCATATGATGGGTAATTGGGGGAAATTCAAGCATAAATGTGACGAAATTCAGTCATACATGCCATGAGAAACAAGGCAGATGGTGTAAAGCATGTATGGTGTAAAGCACGATAGAGAAACATACGATTTCTGAAACCAAAGAGGTTATCCCACATCTACTTGTAAGTCAGACTATCTGCGATGGTTGCATGGAAGCTGAGTGTGATGAGAATCACAAATGTGGTAAACGGACAAACGTTTTCAAAACGATTTCTCACGACAGCCCTGTGAAACTCTTTGTGTCCTATATTGTCAAGTTAGCGGACAAATTCAAAAAAATGACTGTGTATATTCTTGCCCAGAACGGAGCAAAATTTTACACACAGTTCCTTTGTAAGGAACTGCTTGAGCACGAGTCATCGGAGATATTTACAGGCGATCCCTTGAAAAGAGGAAACAAACTTATACAGATGCAAATAAGAGATAATGTACAGTATGGTGTCCCGTTTTTGACCAACTTCTTCTTTGTCAGGGTCCAACCTCCTAATATCATTATGCCTGTCGCTCTAAGTATGAAAATAACAATTACTTTCCTTTTGATGAACATTTCGGACCCCCTAGGCCTACAAAACCAATTTTCCCCTTTTCTTTATCAAAAATTGTCGATTTTCGGAAGTCTTTCGGTTATAAATTTCTTGCATATTATTATAACCTCAGACTATGTACATTTTTGGATAGAAAATTATAATATCTATCGATTGATACCTAATTTACTCTGCTTTTTTACCAAAATAGAAAATTGAAAGGCAAAAATGTTCATTTTTTAACATTTTCTTTTCCATTTCTGACCCTAAAGCCGTATAAAACCATATATATATATATATATATATATATATATATATATATATATATATACAGTGGCGGCTCGTGGCTGCATCAATATTTCTAGACTGAAACTGAGAGAACATGATGTCAACATGAGGCATTACTTTGGAGAAAAATTCCAACCAAAATTCGAATTGAGGATCATTCACAATTCTTTTGATACCTGCTGCTGCAGATCCAGTGTCTTTTGAGTTAGATGCTTCCAGTGTGCTGCAACATTCAATTAGTGCAGCTTCCATTTCATGCACAGCATTGACTGTTCTGCTCTTGAAATTCCAACGTGTTGCAGATGGCCTTGGAATTCGATGGCCAGCAACATTCTCCAATGCAGCCATTCTTTGTGGAGACTTAGAAAAAAATGCTGGTATTCCTGACAAGCTATTGAAAAATACTCGAACATTAGTATTCTCTGATGTTGCTTTTTCCACAATCAAGTTCAGTTGGTGTGCATAATAGTGGATAAAGTGGGCATTGCTATACACTTCTTTTATTTTGGTTTGCATACCTTTATTAACTACACTTAGAGCAGCTGCACCATCGTAAGTTTGGGCAATGAGCTTGTGTGGACAATCACCAATTAAAGTCTGGAGCTCTTTTAGTAACACACTTGATAAGGCTTCTGCTATCTGGTTGGTAGGGTTAAAAAATCCTCAGAATCTCTCAACAGGCTTCCCTTGTAGCTCATACCTTAGAACAATTACCATCTGTGTTTTATCGTAAATATCCGTTGTCTCATCACACATAACTGCCAAATATTCTGCATTCTTTACTTCTTCCTTGATCTTATTTTTACAGATTTCCAACATAGATTCTAAAAGTTCATTCTGTATTGATTTAGATGTTCCTTTAAAAACTGTAGCGGTCTTTAAATGAGCATCCAAGCTAGAATCCAGTTCACAGGCAAAATCAACTAATCCACAAAATACTCCCGGATTCTTGGCGCTCGTAGTTTCATCATGTCCTCTAAGAGGGAGTCCAAATTTTCCACAAAATTTTCCACAGTTTATGATTTTGGATAACACATCTCTGTTTTTCCTCACCTGTTCATTGTGTTTTGAAACTGAGAGCTTGTATGCTGTGTCAATTTGAGCTGCAATGTTCACTTTACCCAGCAACGATAAATCAATCATGTTATTCATGTGTTTGGCTGACTGCTCATGTTTCATTATTTTCTATGACAAATGCCTCAAGTCAGTCACACCACTTTTCGTCCATGATGAGTCCCCACCAAACAATAAGCATAGAAAGCAGAATAAAGCATTTGCCTCGTCACAACCACAGAGCCATTCACATTTCTGATAAACACTGATGTTAAACTGGCGTGTACATTCTTTGTTCCTGTTTGTACTATTCTGTTGAATGGATAAAACTGGTGTAGGTCTTCCTCTTGCTTTGATTTCAGTCTTTTCATTTAATGTCAGCTGGGAAAAGTTGATGCTTTGCAAATACTTCACTCGATTTTCCATCGTCAAAGGGTAATTAAAGAAAGCACGATTTAACCGCACCGTCCGCACGCAATGTAAACACGAGACTGAGCTGCATCGACTGAAGCTCATTGTTTCCAGATGTGGCGCCAATTAATAACAGACATGAATCGTACAGCAACTATGAAAGTAACTTAAATTTTGGTCTGGTTTTAATGAAAATTCACTTAGTAACGTATTGAAAAGAACATATAATGACTTTTTATTACGATATATTTGTTAGTAGTGTATTATTCTGCTGTGTGTGTCTGAAGGAATCATACGCCTGGCAGTGAGTGTCTTGGGGGGACTGCAGTTAGTTTGACTATAACTTAATTTACAATTTTGAGCCTCGGAAAGGGTCTCTTTTGCCATCTAATGGTGACGTCTTACGTCACTATCTATTTTTATCAAGAGGACCTATGAAAAAGAAATCAGTCATATGTGACCCAAGAAGTACTAAGAAAATTTTAAAAATTTTGGGATTGGGCCGGTATCACATGCCAAGATATTTCAAAAAACTGCCATCCCCCAAAAAAATAAAACAATTGATAAAGCAATATGAATACTTCTCAAAAAACAAAACACAGGAAGAAAGAATAACTATGAAGATACCATCTTTCCTGAATGAATTAAAGGAGTTATTTGATATTTTTTCTCAAAATGCCATAGAAATAATAAAAAAAGATCCATTAAGAACTTCGGTAATAAAGCAGCAAGCTATAGAGTTTCTAATAGACCAAAGAGGACCCAAAAAGCTTTGCTTAGGATCAATAGATAAAAGCTATCAAAACAAGTTTGAGAGTCAGGTGAAAAGAGTGGAGCGTGAAAAATTACTTAAAGAGAAGGAACTGGAGAGACAGGAAAAACTTAGCATGACCTTCAAAACAGATACTGAAGGAGAAATAGCGATTTCTAATGAACCAAATCGTATTCCAAGTACATCATATGCTACAGATGAGGATTATACCACTCCTCCATCAAAATCCTCATGCCAAAGAAAAAATATTTTACAGAATCTTATTGTTTCAAATATGGCAGATCGTCTTAACCTTTCTGTTTGCCAAAGAACAGGGTTTGCTACTGTTATTGCAAGTCAGTGCGATAAAGACCTGAGCAATATCACTTTATCAACATCAACGATGCACAGACAAGGGCTAAAAAGCAGAATTGAAACAGCCAAAATGGTCAAAGAAAAGTTTATACCACCTGAACATTGTGCTCTACACTGGGATGGGAAGCTCGTTTCTGATAACAGTGGGGAAACGGGAGAAAGGCTAGCAATAATTGCGTCAGGGATCCCTTCTGCACCTGAGGGAAAAGTTCTTGCTATACCAACTATTCCGGATTCCTCTGGTAAAATGCAAGCAAACACCGCATTTAATGCAGCAACAGACTGGAACTTGGACCAAAACATTTGTGCACTGGTTTTTGATACAACAGCGTCTAATATAGGTTGGATAAATGGAGCCTGCATCATTTTAGAAGAGCTCCTGGAAAGGAAGGTAATGTGGCTTGCGTGTAGGCATCACATTTACGAGTGTCTTGGCCGCTGCATTTACTCAAATATTTGGCACTACCACAGGCCCAGAAAATGTGTTATTTAAACAGTTTCGAGATAAATGGAAGATATTAGATGTCACAAAACCTTATACAACTTTGAAAATTACAAATAGACAGATGAAATCAAAGATGCAACGAGTAACCCAAGTTTTGAAGATGTTAAGCGACACAGATACCGGAAACATATTTTTCAAGAAATTCTCCAAATTCTTGAACATATACCACCTAACGGAGTTCGTTGGCTCTGTCCGGGAGCAATTCATAATGCTTGCTGGATGGCAACTATTCTCTCTTCTGCTAAAATGCTGGCATTCAGCAAACAAATGTATTATTCTGAAGAATATGTGAAACACTTAGAGGAGTTCTGCTTATTCCATTTTCATTATTTTCTTTACGTATATCTGATGAAGCGAAAAGAAACATTGCTACAGAAATTATTAGATCACATAGAAATGGTAAAAACAGCTCGTATGCCCAAAGTGGCAAACCAGTATTTCCTTTGGTCAATAAATCAACCAAACTAGCTTCCCTAGCTGGACCAAAATCTTGGTTTTTCTTTAATGTTCTACATAGCAATGGAAAATGGTAAAATAAACCTGTTAAAACATGGAAAGAGGACAGAGATTTTATTCAAATCTCCAATTTTGTATGCAGTTTGTACACGGTTTTTAATGATGCGGCCGAGCGTGGAGTACAATTAATTGAAGATTTTGCAGATTGCATCACAACAGATGAAGAACAAAGACAGCAACTCCTGCAAGTTGTGGTATATCAAAGAAGTTTATTGCCATCTTTTAAAAAGAGTTCCTCAGTTCAACTGCTAGAATAGCTTCAATCATTATCAGTATTCACATTTTATTTCATACATTTATTTGCATTACTAAGTAATTTTTCTGTTCAAGGTATTGTATGTTTGTTCAATAAAAAAAACGATGGGGTTCAAGAGCTGACCTGAAATGTTCAATCTCTTGAGTTGTTCCCACCTCAGAAATATTGTGAGTCTCAAATATATTCCAAGGCCGATTGCCGCGAAGCTGCATTGGGATGATGCTTCACAGGTGGTGGTAACACCTATTCTCTAAATCCCATTCAAGACAAAATGTAGAAGCAAATGTTATAAAATAGACATTTTTGCCTTTTAATTTTCTATTTTCAAAGAAAAGCAGAGTAAATTAGGTATCAATCGATAGCTATTTTAATTTTCTCTCCAAATATGTACATCGAATGAGGTTATAATAAAATATATAACACAAAGACTTCCGAAAATTGACAAATTTTGTTAAAAAAAAGGGGAAATTGGTTTTGTATAACTAGGGGGTTCGAAATTTTCATCAAAAGAGGACTAATTGCTATTTTCTTACTTAGAACGACAGGAATAATGATATTAAGGGGTTGGACCCGGGTAAAAAAGAAGTTAGTAAAAAATGGGACACCCCAATGTACAGTTTAAAGACACTTTATTATTCACACCTTGTAAATTAGCCAAGCTACCGAAGGTAATGGGCGTAGCCGCCGCAGTTTCAAAAGGGTATTTCCATTACAGTTTCCTCACTAGCGACACTTTAAAATACGTAGGACTACCTCCCCCCAAACATTACTTTAATTACGCCAACATGAGTGATAGTGAGCGTGAAGATTTTGACCTCTACTACAACAGTTTTAATGAAGATAATCCTTACAATATAGCTGATGAATGTGAGCGTTATTGCGTGAATGATGTGCGCGTGGTTAGAGTATGTTTTCAGGCCTTTAGAAGGATGTATATAGACCGTTTCAACTGCGATCTGCTGCAAGTCTGAACCACGATCGCCTCATTATGCATTACGGTGTTCAAGAACAATTTCATGCCTAAAGACACCTTAGCCGTCATTTACAGAAACAACCCTCGCAGTTATGGACACAAGCCTATTTAATGGCTCATCCATTTACAGCAGCAAACCGGTGTGTATATATAAAACATGCCCGCAATACGGGAAAAGTACCCATTAAGGCCAAGGGCCGTGTTTTGTTGGTTGATGGTCTAAGGGGCCCCAGTGGTCGGCGAACAGGGTAAATTACCCCAAATGGGGTACATTTAAAAATTTTGGGGGTAATGCGTGCGGTATGAGAGACACCATATGCAACAATTTTAAGAGCAATTGGCTTGTTTTTGTTTACTTTGAAGTCTAGGGGTAATTTCATTTTACTCAAATAGATTTTTGGGTAATACCCAAAAAAGTTCCCCGACCCATGGTCTAAGCGAAAACCCTCACTTGGTGAGAAGACTGTGTACTCCTTTAACGGTTGCTGGTGGCAAGGATGCCCACGTCCTGAGTGCGGAATCGTAGGAGATATCTACGGTAGATCTCCTGTCGACAGTCTTGCATGGACCCGCACTTGCGATCTGCTTATAGGTTTAATGGTGTTGGATCCTTTCAAATCCGGTGATAGCTTGTGCGGAGGGCGTACAAATCCCTTCAGGCTATACTTTCCGCGTAACGGAGGGCGTGAAACTCCATTAGTACGACTTCTGCTCTTTATACCCCTACGTGATGAAGAACAATCCGTACCCAGTAGGTGTACCTGAAAAGCTTGTGGAACCAGCCCTGCCTACCATCGAAGAGTTCTCAGCAAATATGAACAAGAACTATTTCGATCTTTCTTTCGTAGACTTGCCCCCCCCATCGCTATTTATGGATGCCGATCTTATCCGTCGTTATAGACCACAAGCTCATGTTTCCCCTGTGCCTGAAGTGTGCAGAGGAGAACAAAGAGGCTTGTAATCACACAACCAACCAGCGGAAGATCAGAGGCGTATATACAAGCCCTGAGCTATTCCTAGCCTTTCGCCATGGCTACAGAATATTAAAGATATCTGAGGTGTGGAGTTTCCAGAAGCTACCCAACCTTTTCACGCCATATATAAACACATTTTTGAAGGATAAGGTCGAAGCATCAGGGTATCCACGATGAGTTGATACCGAAGATGATAAATCGGCTTATATTCAGCGTTACCATGACCGTGAAGGGATACAACTTGACCGCTCCCAAATTGTAAAGAACCTAGGCAAGCGTTTTAGTGCAAAGTTGTGTCTAAATAGTCTTTAGGGAAAATTTGCACAGAATACAGGCAAGTGGAACGTCCATCTAGCCCAAAGTTATAACGAGGTGTGGTGTGGGATTATGTCAATGCTCCCGATGAAGAGGTCAAGGAGATTGTGAATGTAGGTAATACGTACATAATAAAGTACAACATTACCGAATTTGCCACGCTCCCATCAAACTTTGGGGTCTATTGTATTCTCTTAGGCTGAGGGTTCTGTACGCTGACACAGATAGTGTGATATTCACAGCGAGGGAGGGTGAATACATGAAATTGATGAATTCCTCGGAGAGTTGACTGATGAGATCAAGGATGAGTATGGTGACATCGCATACGCCGACTCTTTTTTCTCAACAGATCAAAAAACTTATGGGGTACGGGTGAGGGTGGGGGAGGAGATGAAGTATATCGTGAAGGCTAAGGGCATCACGCTTAACCAGGCGAACCGTCGGATCGTTAACTTTGATTCGTTGAAGGAGCTAGTGCGCTTGGAAGATGAGCGCGACCAACCGCCCCAACTGACTGTAGGGACCCACAATTTTCGGCCACAGAAGCTGGGGTGTGTGAAGGAAATAAAGAGTATGAAAGTGTGTCGTAACACCTATAGGAAACATTACCAGGTGCTTGGTACCTATGATGCCGTACCCTTTGGCTACCACAACGCTTGTTTGTTATATATATATATATATATATATATATATATATATATGTCTATTTAATTGTTAACGATATGTTTATTTTTTTATTACACGTATTTGAATATATATAACTTCAATAATTCGATATGTTTATTATTATTTATGATATGTTTATTAAATAAATCATGTTTCAGTTAGCGTTTTATTTTCTCCTTTGTGTGTGTGTTTATGTGCATATGTACAGGAAAAGTCCTAAGCTTCGCCCCCTTTATGATCGAACAAAGGTCACGTGACTCATGCTACTACCTGGGCATATGAGGGATCGCGTGTCTCAAGGTACCTAAACGCCACCACAGGCGAAAACGTGTTTTTGATGGATATTACTATTTTCACCCTTCCTCTATAGCGTAGTTTGGGTTATAATGACCTTACGACACTAGAAGTATGGTTGAAAACCTTATGAAGCGAACTCCTTTTTTCATCTCTATTGCCAGCCAAAAGTTCACCCAAAGTTCCGCATAATAAGAAAATCAAAAAATTAAAAAAATATATATATAAAATATAAAATATGAAAATCTATTCCGAAAACTCATCAACATCTTCATTAGCATATTTAGAACTCTAAATTAGCCAAAAATGAACGTTCTAGCTCAATTAATAACAGAGATACTATTGCCAGAATATTGCTGAACTTTGGAGGCGATTTCTGACGAATTTTAATTTTGGCGCTTAGGTACCTTAAGACGCGGGACCCCTCATATCTCTACCCCTGCGTTCTCAGGTGACCGCTACAAGCCCTACATCTCAGACGTGTATTTGAATAAATCTCACATAGACGAAAAATAATGATTGCTACCTTTAATATTGCGTGCTCGACGTTTATGACGTGGTATTTTGTAAAGTCTGAAGATGTGGTGAACAGTTATAGAATCCCTGTTCCTTCATCCTTTGAGGCTTTTAAGGGTAAGGTGAACCTTGCGAAGCTTAAGGAACAAGAGGTTCAAATACTCTACGGCTATTCTATCGAGAGCAATGCAGGATTTCGTGGCACAAACGATGCACTGGACTATGTTGTAGGACTGAACTGCATAAAGGCTTACATATACCGTGAAGTGGAAGAAACAACACGTGCAGAAGAGAAGCAACGGGTATGGATAATGAGTCTTGTTGATGAGTGGTGTGACAAGCGGAATTATATCATGCTGCATCATACTCGTACCCTGTGGCTGAGAATGTAAATCTTGTCATAATGGCTAATCTAAAATATTTTTACGACTACATTAATATATATCATGATGAGGTTTGCAGTGAGATTGTGGCTAAAGGCCTACGTGAGTTTTTAATAGAATTTAGAGACGAGTATCGCTTACTAAGCAAAAAGGATAAATATGGGCACATGTTTCTCTCAAATAGAACGCCGGAGTGTGAATAAAATGTGCTTAGTTCGTGAAAATCACCCTGAAGGAAAATGTCTGGTGCGCATTCTGGGGAGTGGGAGTGATAAAACATTAAAACCGATATTACTTCGTGTGTCGAAGATGGAAAAGTTCTCTAAACGGTTGGCCAGTATAATGGGGTACAAGTATTCACATGACTCTTTCATGTAGGAACAAATCCGTACACGAAACATTAACGCTTGGTATGACTCACCCGTTTGACTCGTTTCCCGCACTTGTCTTCGAGCCAAACCGCGCACCGGCTGCTCATAGTCATCTCAGAGCTTGAACCGTCCGGACGTGCACTCCTCACAATAGAATACGATGGAGCTTCCTTTGAGCAGCATTCTCAATGCCGTATACGATGTGTCCGTGACGAAGTCATTGCGTGTGTTCAGGCGTAAAACCGGTGCCGTTAACTATGTGCTGGAAACTACTTGTAGACAAACAAACTCTGTAAAAGGAATGTTGTTTATTTAAGTGTTAAGGAGATGAATAGAGTCTTTGTGATAGTTGAGAAGTGGAGCGAGAAACGTTAAAAAATATCTGCAGGGGTAGGTACAAGAAGAGAACAGATGAGTTATACCCCCTCATATGCCATTGTTTGTACGTTGTGTATAAATAGCGATCAGCCGTGCATTGATATACGACTGATGTGGAAGAATGCGACTGATAATAACGTTCTTGTCCCCTCGCGAAATCGCTTCATCCTCGACAGAATGTTTGAAATCGTCGGTTTCCGCAAGTTAAAGCCTATATTAGACTTACGTGTTAAGGATATGCTTTATTTTGATACGGTTCTTGAATACGCATACACCGCTCTGCTCGACGGGTTTAGCGAGTGTCGGAATGAACATAGCAAGAATGGTCTACAACTGGATGCTTATTTAAAAGGTTTAGACACTTCGAAATATCATGAACTTTGGTACAAAGGGCTTGAGCGGTACAGGGCTGAGCTCACTCACAGCGTTCACCCTGAAGAACTATTTCTTTATATAATAAGCAACTGTCCTACGACTTAGAAGATTATTTCAACTGCCGATATGCTTTGTGAAGAAGAGTTCACGATTGAAAAGCTCGGATCGATAAGACTAAACCCTCGATTGGAAAGGAGTGTTTATAAACTTGAATTTAATAATGATGGTGTAGCTAACGACGCCCTCTTTGTGCGTCCTATTGATTGTATTCTTTCCGTGTTTAAAGAGTGATAACTTGATAACATGCCAACCGAATGTAAAGTGGGCATGAAAATAGTCTTGAACGAATTGTAGCCCCTTTACATCAAGTATAGGCATTCCTATAACTTGAACGGTGAAATAATTTTAAATCGTATTTATTGCATAGTGCAAGCAACAATGATGTAGCTGTAGACTCGATCACGTGTGAGTTTAGTATTTTAGTTAAGCGCAGTTGAACATAATGTGTATATATATTTCTCCTGTACTATTATTATTTTCATGTTTGTATATTATTTTACAGTATATTTATTTTCTATATATTTGTTAAAATTTTATTATTTAATATAAATGTGTATATAGATTTCGCCTGTACTAATTATTATTTAAGAATGTATATATTTATATATGTCGTTTAAAGTGGATATAGAATTCTTCTGAACTATTTTGATTGTATATTTATTTTCTATATATTTCATGAAATTAACTTCAATAATTCGTCTAAATAAACAGAACGATGTAGTTTTGTTTTATTATCCAATAAATGCTTTCCTGGGTGTATATATAAACGATATTAAGGAATAACTGGGGTGATGAGAATATATATAAACGATGCGCGTTTGCTACAATAAACATATATATATGTTTACACTATACCAAATGGCTGGTTATGCTTTCTAAGAAAACCAACTGACGGATTAAGACAACGGGCGGATTTCTAAGCCATCTGTTGCTGTGAAGAACATCTCCATCATTTAAATAAATAGCACAATCTGGCAATTCAAAAGTTATTAATATACACATACACCTAAACAAGCCATTTTCGCCTTCTAAGCCAGATTAAGCCTTCTACGCCAAGTGGCTGATTAAGCCAACTGGCTGATTAAGACCTTCAAAGCCAAGTGCAAAGACCAACAGCTATATTATGCGTCTTGCGATCCCAGGCGAAGGATGGTCTCTCTCTCTCTCTTAGGTTAGATGGATTCCCACAGCTTGTGGCAGCTGTGGGGAATCCCCCGTGCTTCATTTGGGGGGCACCCTGAGGGGAGGGAGAGGGCGTTGGCACCTTGAAACAAGGGGAGTTGGCACTGGGGGAGGAGGGAGGGGTTGGCACCTTGCAATAAGGGGAAGAGGGTTGGCACCTTGCAATAAGGGGAAAGGGTGTTGGCACCTTGCAACATTGATCAACATTGCAATTGCACTTGCACTCGAACATTTTGCGGCCATACTACTCGTGTGTGTCACTGAGAATATTATAGTCGAGTTTAATAAGCTGTATAAAAAATTACATTAAAATTACGACTGGGCAACTTGTTATAATTGTAATGTATTACCTTCGTCAGAAATTCAACTTCAGATATAAACAATATATAATAATTATTTCAATATTAAATTTAAGTATAAATATTAAAAATTTAGAGAATTTTACTTCTAATTCTATATATGATGTGTATACAGTGGTGTTTATAACCATTCTTTATTTACCCTCTTACTCATACTTTATAGTTTTCAAGCCCCTTTCAGCACCCCTTGTTATTATTAGAGTGGTTATATGGACTTTCTTCCGTCGTGAGGGCTTTATTTCAGATGAAAATAGTCTCATAATAAAGTAAAAAGAAAGTAATTTGCATGTGAAGTACGTTGCCGGGGTACTTTATATATATATTGTAAGTTCAGAATTAAATGGGTTCGTTCTTCCCGTTTCGGTTTCTGAGGAGTTTTAGTTTCGACGATCTGATGGTGTACGTTAAGGATAAGGGAGAGAAAGTTTCTCAATTGGATTTTTTATTCAGAGTAAATTTTTAGTGGTTGTATATTTAAAGTTATTTGGGGTTTGACTTTTTTCTAAGTTTCTTGATGAGAAGTAAGTGAATGAGCGAGAGATTTCTTCTTATTGGTTTCTTCCTTATTTCGGGTCCCTCTCTGTTGTTCCTCTACGCGGCTTCTCCCGGGATGATGCTCCCCCGGTGACCCCTGTCGGTGATTAACTTGAAATGATGGTCAAGAACAAACGTGAATTTTTGTGACGACAGATATCATACCCCCAAATGTTTTTCTCAGTCGGAATGTTACGCAGATAATCTTGCCACCCACAATAAATTCACGGGTTAAATTACCATATTTTCCGGCGTTAACTCGCACTTTTTTTCCTTCAAAATACTCCAAAAATCACCCTGCGTTAAAATTAACTTGTTAAAATTGTACATGTGAAGTGAGGTAGGAGGTATATTTTTTCCTAAATTTTTATTTTCCTAAATTTTCTCTTCAAAATAATTTTCTCTTCAAAATTAGGGTGCGCGTTAACATGAAGATAGTTAAGGCTACGAAGATGGTTTGATAGTAAGGGGGGGGGGGGTATTTTGAATTTTTTGGAATTCCTAAGTGAGAACTCCCTCAAAATATGGACCACCAATAGTGAAACTCGGGTCAAAAACAATTTTTTATTTTTGACCCCTCTGACCCCCATGCATATACCACCTGAAAGTATACATATGTGTATTGTATTTTTCTGCTATATAATCCATATTTATTGCCAGATTTGCTTTGTAATATGTTCTTTATAGGGTTTACGGGGTCTGAAAACACGAATCTGTACTCAGAATTTTGAAAATCTAATATGGCAGCTAAAAATCTCCAATTTTCATCAAATTGTCATGGATGACAGCATCCCTAATGTTATGATATATACTAAAGAATGTTTTAATTCACACATACAACACAGACACGATCACCTTTCATACCACACTGTCCAGTTGTTAGCCTGATTAGCATCTGCACATAAATGAAGCCTAGTGGACCAACAACCAAACAGCACATTTAATGCTGGTTTCAGGGACCGAAAATATTATTATGCTTCACTGTGCTTTCATTACATTATTGTGCCTTTATTTATTTCCTAAGACTCCCATTTCATGCCGCAAGGTTTTCCAGTCTGATGCAACTTGTTTTTTTTTATTTTCAGATTTCACCCCTGAGTGAACAATGAGCTACGCTCGGACGCCAAGTACACGCTCGTCCGCCCAGAAGACCTTGGGTTCAACAACCTACATAAAAACTGCTGACTTTTCAAATAGCTTGCTTCCAACGAAAAAGGACATTTTGGAAAACATGTACTTACTTCGACCGGATAGAGCCGGTAAAACTGAGAGGTCAAAGGAAGTTGCAGCCGGAATTCTTGCGGACGTCCGTCAAGAACACTGAATTTTTTGTAATATATATATATATATATATGGGATGAATTTCACAATAAAACACGTGAAATGAATGAATGCTGCAAACCCACAAGGAAAAAAGAAAAACGATTCCAAGGCCTTTCGTGTATTCAGAGCTACACCTCGTCAGGGAATGAAGATAAAAGGCGAAATGCCCATAGATATATACAACACAACGTACAGAAAAAAAAACCAATTTGCACATACTTAACAAGGGTTAATGAGAGGCAAAAGAAATTTTAACATGATATTGTCAATTTTATATATTCCCGCACTGTTATTGAAATTGTTTTTAAAATGAATAAATTCACATTCTAGAATATTTCTTTCTATTATATCTCTGTTTTTTCAAGCGCTTTAGAACTATCCCACTTGATGCTATGGTTACATCTATACATATGGTTAAATAAAGCATTGGAATTATTAGCTGTTCTACAAGCATATTTATGCTGTTTCACCCTAATATCTAACATTTTACCGGTTTGGCCTATACAGGGTGTACATAAAGTCAGGATCTATTTTTGTGAAGCACTTGGAAATTATATGGAATTCAATCATAAAATGATAAAGTGGTAACATTTATTAAATAATTAAGAGTAGGATTCGACGTGACGCCCATCAGTATCCCTGCACAGCTCAAATCGTTCCGCAGCATTTCTAAACACATTCTGGAGCATTTGCGGGGTTATGTTATCTGCAGCAGTTCGTATACGTGTACGTAAGTTTTCAAGACTCGTAATCTTCGTCTGATAGACGTGCGATTTGATAAAGCCCCATGCAAAGAAATCTAAAAGGGTTAAATCTGGTGATCTCGCTGGCCAAGGTCTGTTGCTTCCGCGTCCGATCCAGCGATTTTGAAAACGTCCATTTAGATAATCCTGAACAATTTTGGCATAGTGACAAGGAGCACCATCATGTTGATAGACGACGGTACTAACAATCCTGTTCCCAATCAGCTGAAGTTCAAGGAATTGCTGCAACATGTCCAGATAAATAAGCCCCGTAACTGTAGCTTCAGCAAAGAAAAAAGGACCATAAACCTTAGATTTTGTTAAACCCATCCAGACATTAACTTTAGGTGAGTCTCTTTCCCAATTTTGAACGAAATCATTCGGTCTTTCATCTGCCCAAATTCGACAGTTATGGCGATTTACTTTTCCACACGTATGGACAGTGGCTTCATCACTAAAGAGAATGTTGTCCATTAAATTATCACTCCAGATTTGTTCTACGAGATCAGCACACACAGCACTTCGTCGAGGGAAACCTTCCTCATGTAAATCATGTAAAACCTGCAAATGATAGCTTTTCTTCTGCAAATTAACTTTCAGAATTTTGTGCACAGATGACGTCGGGAGGCCGAATCTGTGTGATGCAGCACGAACGGACGTACGTGGCTCCTCAGTGATAATTCCGCGTACTGCATTCACGGTAAGATCTGACATACACGGTCGTCCTGATCTTGCTTCATCATTTACAGATCCCGTTCGTTTAAATTTGTTCACCAATTTTCGTATTTTCTTGTCTATTGGCCCCGGCTTATGAAATCTCCTTCTAAACTTCTCTCTGATGTCATTGTATTTCTTTCCCTCGATTCGCCAAATTACTATTGCCACACGCTCTTCTGTATTCATTCTAAGGGCTTCTGAAAAGAAAAATAGAAAAAAATAATTATTTCACAAAAATAGATCCTGACTTTCTGTACACCCTGTATATACTGAGTTACATTGTGTACATCCGATCGAATACACACAACCAACAACATTTTCAGGGCTATTCTTTATTAGGCGTGATTTAACAGTATTATTATACTTAAAGATTACATTAATGCCAATTGCTTTAAGTAAAGTTGGAAGGTATTGAAAATTAACATGGTAAGGTAGGCTAAGGATATTTTTACGCTGAAATACCTTTACAATTACATTATTATAATACCTATTCTTGGCTTTCTTAAGACAGTTATCTAAAAATGAAATAGGATAACATAATTTAGTACCAATATTCATGATATTGCATAACTCGGAATCTAAAAATTCAGGACTGACAACTCTCAATGCTCGAAGAAACATAGCAGAGAAAATAGAGGATTTAATCGAAGGATGATGGTCAGAATAAAAATGCACATAAGAGTTATTATTAGTAGGCTTACGGTAGACTTCATATTTGAACTGATTAGAGCATCTCCAAATTTTTAGATCAAGAAAAGATAGGCTTCCATCATTTTCTTTTTCAACTGTGAACTTAATAGATGGGACTAAATTGTTGAGCCTACCAAGAAATAAGTCAACATCCAAATTATTAGGCCAAAGGCATAAAATATCATCTATATACCTGTACCAAACCAGGTTAAAATTAACAATCGTAGGCAAAATTCTACTTTCAAAAAATTCCATATATAAATTAGCTAGTACAGGTGAAAGGGGATTTCCCATAGCCAATCCAAACGACATAGCATAAAACTTATGTGCGTTAGGCTTTGGGTTTGGTTTCTCAGTCCCAAAAAAGCCCAGCAGTTTATTGATTGCTAAGTCTTTTATTAATTTTGAAAAACATAGTAATATATCCGAAAGTGAGGTGACTTTAGCCAAAGGTTGTGTGTATAGTGCTTTTAATACGAGGTATGAATCGAATTATCCTTTGAGGTTTGAAAAAGCCCTAAAAACACTTAAAAATAATAATTCATTACATATTACTAAAGCGGACAAATCCAATTCGATCGTCATCATGGACAAAAACAGTTATGTTAAAAAAATGAATACGTTATTGAGTGATCGTGACACGTACAAACCTCTAAATAGAGACCCAGTGGAGGATGTTAATAAAATGTTTAACAGAAAATTAAGAGAAATATTAAAAAATAACTATAATGGGCTTTCACAGCAGTTTCTTAGTATCAATCCGTCACTACCATATCTGTACGGCTTAGTAAAAACACACAAAGTTAATAATCCCATGAGGCCTATTGTTAGCTCAGTGGGCTCCGTAACCTATAAGCTATCAAAATGGTTAATTAGTTTATTATCGCCGTTAGTTGGCTCTATTTCTGAGTCACATATTGTAAATAGCATGGATCTTATTGACAAACTGAAGTTCCCTAATGACCCTAATTTCAAATTGGTAAGCTTCGATGTATGCTCGCTATTCACAAAAGTCCCTGTTGATGACCTACTTGATTTTTTAAAAGATAAGATCTCTGAATATTCTTTCCCTGTTCAACACAACACTCTTATTGAGTTAATTAAGCTTTGCGTCAAAGATTGTAAATTTCAGTTTGAAAATAAGTTTTATGCTATGTCGTTTGGATTGGCTATGGGAAATCCCCTTTCACCTCTACTAGCTAATTTATATATGGAATTTTTTGAAAGTAGAATTTTGCCTACGATTGTTAATTTTAACCTGGTTTGGTACAGGTATATAGATGATATTTTATGCCTTTGGCCTAATAATTTGATGTTGACTTATTTCTTGGTAGGCTCAACAATTTAGTCCCATCTATTAGTTCACAGTTGAAAAAGAAAATGATGGAAGCCTATCTTTTCTTGATCTAAAAATTTGGAGATGTTCTAATCAGTTGAAATATGAAGTCTACCGTAAGCCTACTAATAATAACTCTCATGTGCATTTTTATTCTGACCATCATCCTTCTATTAAATCCTCTATTTTCTCTGCTATGTTTCTTCGAGCATTGAGAGTTGTCAGTTCTGAATTTTTAGATTCCGAGTTATCCAATATCATGAATATTGGAACTAAATTATGTTATCCTATTTCATTTTTAGATAATTGTCTTAAGAAAGCTAAGAATAGGTATTATAATAATGTAATTGTAAAGGTATTTCAGCGTAAAAATATCCTTGGCCTACCTTACCATGTTAGTTTTCAATACCTTCCAACTTTACTTAAAGCAATTAGCATTAATGTAATCTTTAAGTATAATAATACTGTTAAATCACGCCTAATAAAGAATAGCCCTGATAATGTTGTTGGTTGTGTGTATTCGATCGGATGTACACAATGTAACTCAGTATATATAGGCCAAACCGGTAAAATGTTAGATATTAGGGTAAAACAGCATAAATATGCTTGTAGAACAGCTAATAATTCCAATGCTTTATTTAACCATATGTATAGATGTAACCATAGCATCAAGTGGGATAGTCCTAAAGCGCTTGTTAAAAACAGAGATATAATAGAAAGAAATATTCTAGAATGTGCATTTATTCATTTTAAAAACAATTTCAATAACAGTGCGGGAATGTATAAAATTGACAATATCATGTTAAAATTTCTTTTGCCTCTCATTAACCCTTGTTAAGTATGTGCTAATTGTTTTGTTTTTCTGTACGTTGTATATATCTATGGGCATCTCGCCTTTTATCTTCATTCCCTGACGAGGTGTAGCTCTGAATACATGAAAGGCCTTGGAATCGTTTTTCTTTTTTCCTTGTGGGTTTGCAGCATATATATGTATATATATATAATATATATATATATATATATATATTAGGGTGTCTCTTATTTTCGAAGTGTTGAATGTTTTAGGTTGCGCCCCCTCAACCAGTTCCATTGGTTGAAAAAACATCACATATAAAATTTATTTTGGATTGAACAATATTTAGAGGTCGCCCCCGCTTATTAAAGTTCATAAAATATAGCTATTATTTATGCAATTAATATTTGAAATTACTAGCAGTTGTCAAGTATACTAAACATATGTTTTTAATTAATTAATCATCATATTTATGATGAATTCAATTAAATGAATATATTAGAGATAATTGTCAAGTTTGTATCTGAAAATATTGCTTGATAAGACAAGATCAACCTGTTTAAACATGTTTCATCAAGAATGCTCCAGATTATGTTGCAATTGTTTATTTGTCATCATTCAGTGTTCTGCTGTCATAAGTAAAAGGTGTGTAACTGTGTGTCACTATACTTCTTTTTTGCTATTATCAGATAATAAACTATGTTATTTATATTTTTCACAATTATTTATACTGATTTTGTTATTAGTGTTTGAAAAAAATTTAATGAATTTAATGAAAAAATTAGAATTTATGCTCTTATACACATACTATGAAGTTTTAAACAATGTTGCTATTTGTCACAAAGAATTTAATTTAGTTCAATGGAAATTTTACCTGACATGTGTTTCATGATCTGTGTTTCTATCAGTGGCGTCACTAGAGGGGTGCGGGGAGTTTTTGTGCAGTGTTTGAGCAGAAATTTATTATTTTTTATAAAAATATCCCTGTAGTTAGTTATAACAACAAAAACATTTTTCGTAAGCCCAGCTTACATGTATCAATATACCTACAAGGCTAAAACTCTATGCTAATTTACTTTTTGAAACTTCTAATGCGCTCCGGTCAGAGCTGTCATTATTACCCAATTACAATGACAATTACAATTACAATATAGTGGAGCCTGTGCTCTCATCGAAGCAAAATTGGGACAAGATGTTTTGTACTTGCCTTGTAGACACCATGTTTTAGATTTATTGTTGGGAGCTGCATTTGAAGCAACATTGGGATCTACATCAACTGGTCCAGAGATATTGATCTTTAAGCGTTTTCGTGACAATTGGACTTCTGTTGATCAAAGCCAGTTCCAAACAGGTGAGACAGACACGATTACTAAAGAAGCAATTATCCAGTCTAAAACTGAACTAATTCAGTTTGCTAGATCCCAGGCACCTATGCTACGGGATGACTATCAAGAACTTTTGGATCTGTCCATCATCTTTCTTGGAGGTGTCCCCAATAAAGGCACCAAGTTTCGTGCACCAGGTGCCATGCATCGAGCTCGCTGGATGTCCAAAGCGCTCTATTCTATCAAGATGTCGCTTTTTCGAAACCAGTTCAAGATGACTAAGACTGAAGAACGAGGAATTCGAGATCTTTCCCTTTTTTCTGTTCTCATCTATATGAAGGCTTGGACAACATCCTCACTCCCTATTGAAACCCCATTTAATGACTGGCTCCTTATGAGGTCATTGATTAATTATCCTAACAAAAGAATTTCTGATGCAACTAAAAAAAAGCTCTCTAACCACTTATGGTACCTGTCTGAAGAAGCAGTTGGTCTTGCTTTCTTTGATGAGCGAATTACTACAAATGTAAAGAAACGCATGGTAAAGGCATTAGAAGATGAGTCCACTGATAGACCACCCAAGCGTCCTCGGATTCCTGAATCGACCTTCTGCTCTGGTGAAGGACTACACCAACTTGTTACAAGAAATACTAGAGAATTCTTTACTAAGCTGAATTTGCCAGAAGGATTTCTGAACAAGGCACCCAGCACTTGGACATCCAACTGTGAATATTTAAGGGCCAGAGCTATTGTTGCAGCTCTATCTGTTGTAAATGACCGGGCAGAACGTGCAGTAGCTTTAGTTCAAGAGCTGAATAAGAAATTGACAGTGGGGGAAGAGCAGCTCCAGTTCCTGCTCCAAATTGTTGCAAAACACCGCTAGAGTCACCCAGTTCCATCAAAAACTGTTCTTCTAAAAAAATAACCATCAATGAGGTCGCACCTTAAAATACACCATATTGTATAATCATTGTATATTAAATAAATGTTGTATAAGGAAATAATACTAATTAAAGTAATTAAAGTATGTAAATAGCACTGGCATTTTGAATTTATCTCTATATAATAAACTAATGGTTTTTTTTTTGTAGCAATGCTTCAATGCTGATTGTATATAAAAAAAGAGCCAGGAAGGATTTTGGATAGGAGAAAAAGGATTGGGATAAAGAAGGATTGAGGACCAAAGGATGGATTATAACAACATCAAGGATAGGTTAGAAAAGGATCAATGATAAATAAGAAGGCCTATACTTATAAAAACGAATCAAACTAAAAAAAGAAGGAAGGAATTATGTGTATAATGAGCATAATCATATGACAGGAGCTATTATGCCATGGTCACCATTTTTATTAGCCGGGGGCGACCCCTAAATATGAGCCAATTTGTGTCAAACTTTCAGGTTTTAGTTTTTATGCTAAATGGAACTATTTTAGGGGGCGCAGATAAAATAATTCAACATTTCAATTTTTGACTACCCAATAAGAGACACCCTAATATATATATATATATATATATATATATATATATTGACTACTAAATGCATCAAACTTAAAATTTTGGAACTGTATGAAAGATTCACCAAATTAATTCAGACCAGAAAGAACTTTTTGATATCTTCTGCGCGGACGATGAAGTAACGAAACGCTTAGAAAATGTGTGAAAATGATTCGAGAAGAATGTGACTTTCTGAAAGACCAAAGACATGCTAGAAAAATGTTTTGCGCGAGTTTTATCGACAGAAAATGGAATAAGACCATGGAATGCAGGAAGAGAGATCTGCAGGGTTTTGAGCGAGTGAGAGAGGAAGCAGAGATGGAAAGAGCGAGGAATAAAGAAATGGCTTCAGCTGAAGGCTTCAGTGAACTATCTGAGGATGATCCGAATCATAGTGACTTCCAAATTAGCACATCAAAATCAGATGAGCCTTCCATGTCTACGGGACGGAAGAGTCGTAAACTGTCCCCTAGACCAAAAAAATTGTAAAGGATGAGTTGTCGCCAAAGTACCAGCACATAAGAGAAAGTGTCAGAAAAGTAAGGCCCGAGGTTTACGAAGCAATGGACCAGCTCAAAAGTTGTCATCACATGTCAGATAGTCAAACTGCGGGAGCCGTAGTGATTGTTGGCAATAAGCTATTTGGTTGGAAATGGAAATTTCATGACGAATCGCCAGACTTAGTAGACCTAGACACTCTACCACAGTCTAGCAATATTCGACAAGCCGGAAAGAGCATTGAAGCGCTAGTATTGCATGAAATTGCAAAAGAGATCATGTAATCAGATCAAAAGTCTGTAAGGGGTTCCAAAAAACCTTAGCCCCCCCCCCATTTGCAGCTTACATGTTTACTTATATGGAAATAGTTTTTAGTGATTATAAAAATATATAAAATTCTTTATTTATTGCAGGTATTAAAATTACTCTAGCTGATAAAGTGATAATATAATGGCTTCTCAATTAATTGGTGATTCGGAGAGGCAACGTGTGATAGGACGCATACGAGCAATAACATTTCGGAAAGCTCGTGATGCTGGAGCCACCTTTATAACACGTTCATGGGTTGCCAAAAAGTTGCGAAGAAGTGAGGGCTTCGTCAAAAGAAATTGGAATAAAACTTTGGCTGAATGTGAAATGGATACAATCAAATCTGGGCGCCCAAATTTGCCACTCTCTCAGGAAACAAAGGACATCATTGAAAGCGGTACGCGTAAGCGGAAAACAGCTGTGCTAAACTTTCTAGAGAGATCGAAATGTTGAGAGGAAAGATCGTTAGTGGTGAGATCATTCGACTGTACCGTCATAGGCAAGGTTTAAAGCCTTGGCATGAACTTCCAAAGCCAAAAAAAACTCAACTTAACATCAATGACAGAATGTGGTTTGCCCATTATCTTGAAGATTGGGATGTGGATGATTTCATGCATTTAGCTGTCTCCGATGAATTTTTTGTTTACGTAACACGTCGGCCTAACTACCAAAATGATCGAGTTTGGGCCACAACACCAGATGAAATCGATGACAATGAACATTATCACGAATTATTTATTAAAAAGTCCAGACTGTGTTGGCGTGTTTGTTTTGTTCACTGCAAAGAAGCTCATGTGGGTGCTGAAGCCAAATGGTCAGAGTTGGGATGGACAGTATTTTCGTGATAATATTCTATCCCAGCATGTTATTCCTTTTCTAAGAAACCCAAACAATGCCTTGCTTTAAGGCATTAGCCACTCAACAGTTGTTGCGGAACCATGAGATCGATTTCTTTGGAAATGAAGAATGGCCAGGAAATTCTCCTGACCTGAACGTCTGTGAACACATTGGATCAGTTATAAAGGACAAGGTTGAATGTCTCTTGTTTCAAGAACCTGCAGCAAATCGATTTTCGAAGGATACAATGACGCAACACATTGAAACTGTTTCAGCAAATTTGCGTAACGATCAAGATCTATTCACGTCACTTTTGGCAAGCTACCCAAAGCGAATTCAGGCTGTCTTGGAAGCCAATGGCGGGAACACCAAGTTTTAATTGTTTTTCATTAAATGCAGGATTAAATTCTCTTTTGTAAGGTATGTTTAGTTTTACTGTACCTCTAATGATTTAGGCCATGGGCGGGGGGGGCTTAGGTTTATTGAAGCCCCGTAGTTACCTATTTTGTTGATGGCTCGAAAAAACAGGGAGCTGGTTCTTTCTCGGTGCAGGGAATGACGTTAAATGGAAAATATAGACCTCTCCCGACATTTCCGATTGCTACGGAAAGTAGAAAGAACTTGGCGGATTTGAAAGTTGCCATGTTGAACATACTGGAAGCAGCGAACGGAGCTAGTTCGAAGGAAGTGTTTGAAAAGATAGACTTTGTGATCACTGATCAGACATCCCATACTCTCTCTGTCGAACAAATGGTGGCCGAGAAGCTAGAATCAGAACATGCCCCGGATCATTTGTTTTGCAATGTCCACCCAACTCTCATGTTCAATCGAGTGATCATTAAACAATGGACCGAAATAGAAAATGCCATTGGGCGAGATAAAATAAATTCCAGCTTTCTTATCAATGCCACAACTTCATCCTCGAGTGTTACCGAACAAGCGCTGGACTGTATAACCAGATTGATAAATCATGACTTTGACCACAAACCGTGGAACAAAGCCAACGATTTCGACGCTCATATCACGCCGAAGCGAAACAAATCTGTCAGTCTAAAAGATGAACATTTCAACAGATTGACGTTGACATGTGCATAACCTTCTATCACACTGACGATGTGGGAACATTTCTCGAAAAATTTGAGCATGTGACGAACCAATTGGCCTGCATCGTACAATGCTTTCTGGATCTGGACTTCTTGAGAGTTGTGTACATGGCTGCAGCTCTCATTGGACTTCATTTAGTGGAGCCGTTCCTTTCACTGACGCTATCGACCAGTACAAATTATTCATAGCTAATTCCAGCATTCCAGCAGTTATACCAAGACGTCGTTTCTACTGATCCGGCTAAACTGTTGGAAGTGGATACGCCGGCATTTGAGTTTGTGCCTGTTGAAAGATTCCAACAAACACGATATGACGATGATATTTGCAATGCTATCAAAGCTACAGCTCTCCAAATGAGTACTGAAGTCACAAAGGTTTTGGGTAAGATATTGCTAAAGCTTGATGAAGGATTTCAAAAACAAAAAAGGGAGAACTCTTTGGATTCGGAGAATTTGACGAATCAGCGGAACATGCTCTCTCTCAAAAATGGACTGTGAAAAACTAGACAAGGCGCCAATTCACAACTTGGACTCTGAGCGCAGTGTAGGATTCATCAACTATGAACTCGGCAAAAGAGGCGCCAAGCAACTCGCGTGCGCGTCGGCAGCGCAGGTCAAAGCTAAATCTCTTGCGTTGATTCAATTCAAAAAACAACCATGAGAAATAGAGACCTGGAAGAATTAAAAAGACTAGGAGGGCCATTCACGGCTAGTGAGAAAGTGGATAATTATCTCGAAGAATCAAATGTGGACGATTCGCAGAAGCTGAACCGTCTTTATCTCGAAATCAGATATGCACGAGATACCGCTCTTTCTGTGCCAAAGACTAGTGATATATTTCCTCCAATGAAGGACTACTGAAAATTGCCCCTCTCAACGTATGCCACTAATTTGAAGATTTATCTCAGCAATGTCAGCTGTAGAGCTCAGGTCACAATCAGTGAGTTTAACCATGCAGTAGACACATTACTGAAATGAACAATATGCGTGTATGATAATATACTATGATCTTTATACAAATATAGAATGTGTGAAAATCATCTTGAAATCGGTCTTTGTGCACTTAGCACTCTCCTTATTGTCTTTGGTGGTCTCAGATGAGTTGAAAGTTCATGATTTAACTGTATTAGTTCTCACAAATACCTTGTCAACTGCATAATTCTGTTCAGTGTTGTCGCAAACCCCCAATTAAATATAGTATAATGGATGTTTGTAGTATTTCCATCCACATTTCACTTTCAAATGCCCAAAAATTTGTGATTTTGACCGCCACCTTGGATTTCCGCAATAATGATTTTTCAAAGTTCCATTACGAATGTTTATTCGTGTTCTGCGACTCTGAAAACTCTATGGGGGTGTACACTGTAGAGGGAGGTAAAAGGTTTCGGAAAAAAAATCGTGCTTAGAAATGGTGTCTCCAAATTTTACGCTTGTCTCGATCAAAATTTACGATTAACAACCCCCGCTATTGGTAGCGTAGGCAATTTTACAAACACAGAATGTTACAATGAATGGTAGTGTGATTAGATCTTCATGTTTTTCTCCCTATTATAATTCACTGAACCTCACCTAAGTACCGTCTCAAGGTTACCACTTATTTGTTGTCGTATAGGCTGACAAATATTTATCGATGAGCGTGTCTCTTTCACAAATTTTAAAAGCTAAATATAACTTCAACCTATGTTATAAAATTCTAAAATGTTTTAAATTTTAATCTGAAGTTCACAGGTTAAAATAAACTTACGTTATATAATTAAATAATCGAAAGTGTAATAGACTTAATCGAGAAGGGAATAGGCCTTGGGTTGAAAATAGAATAGGCTAGGGTGGGACAAGGAAAAAGCCTAGGGCCGGAGGAGAATCTCTTTGACGGCCCTAGCAAAAAATTAGATTGAATTTACTGGCCGAACTTTATAGTGAAAGTAGGCCCTATTGACCCACGGCCTGGATGAGGATAAGTTTAATCTACTACCAAATGTAAAGGGAGCACCGACAAAATCACTTTCGCTCTCCAGTTTCTTTCGTTTGTGTCGGTTCTCGACTCTCGATTCCCGAATCTTGACTCGGTCCTTAATTGACTGACCCTCGCAGTCTGCGCTGCGCGCTGTTTATCCCCATCTAGAATTGACTTTTCAGTTTTCAATTTGCGTTGAGACAAATTTTCTTACGTTCCTAAAGCTTAGAAAGATATTTTAAATACATCATAACAAGGGTTTTAAATAATCCTGTTTTATTTTACTTCTGTTCCAAAATTATTCTAATATCATATTATGACCAGTGAAAAGATAAAATAACTGCAATTTTTGATAATTAAATTCCATGATTATTTTTTTTTGCGCTGGAATGTCCGCAAGTGCATGATTGAAGGAAAATATAGACGTGATCTGACTTTAAAATAAATAAAAACCACCAGTGGATGAAAAGTCTGGGGTGATTTAATGTCACCCGTAACAAGGAATGCAATTGGGTTTATGAAATTGATGTAATTACAATTGACTGCTGCGTATGCGTAATTTAGCCTAGATTTCAGATGTGAACCTGTTGACGATCAAGGTTTTCAAGGCTCACGATACTATTTTTTTATAAATTTTGAAAATATTGCGTAGCGTGTAAAATGCAGGAATGTGTAGTGAAGAACAGAGGGAGAAGTGTTTGTTTCAGAACATGCTGGACTGCTCACAGTGTAGATGAGACAGAAAAATATCAGCTAAAGAGGACAGATAGTGACAGGAGAAACGGGAGTTCCACCATTCCCTGTCTCCTGCCTAACGTCCCCTTTGGGAGTACTTCCTTGGTTGATTGGTGTCTACAATCTGCTCCTTCAATTCGTCCTTATATTGTTTACCATTCATAGGATAGATATGAAAAGTTTACCGTTCGTTTGGGAAAATTTAACAAATAAAAAAAATTAGCTCAACTGAAACATAATGTAAAATATGAAAAAATTTGAGGAAAATGAAAAAAGGTAAAATGCAAAAGTTTTCTTAAATTTACTTACAAAATTATTTAATACTTTGTGTATCCACCTTTTGCTTGAATGACTTCAATGATTCGTTTTGGGTATTCTTCTATTCCCTATTTTTTTAGCTGATTCTTCTAAAGAAAATTGTTGCAATTCATTCATATTCGAAGGGTTTCTCTTGCGGACAGCTTTTTTCAAATCAAACCATAAATTCTCGATTAAACTGAGATCTAGGCTTTGACTGGGTCACTCGAGAAGCTTCAAATTATTTTGTTGAAGCCATTTCATGGTGCTCTTACTTTTATGTTTTAGATCATTATCTTCTTGCAGTACCCCGAACTGAGCGCTAGGGCGGATCGAAAATGAGGTTTTTAAACTTTTTTTCGAAATTCAAATATGGCTAGTGCGGAAAATATGTGGGTGCTATAGATAATGACTGTGCATAAATATTAGTCCTGCGAAATTATATCTTTAGGTGCCACAAAGCCATCGAAAAAAGTGAAATATAATGATTTTCTTATATTCTGCATTAGTACAATAACTGAAACTTACTTGTTATTATTATATATTAAGTGTTCCAATTACCAAAATAGTTACTGAATTACGCAGCTCTTAGTTTATTTAGATCAATGTTCTTTTGATTAATGATCTAAATAATCCAGAACTCACCACGAGGAGGTGGCTGCGTGTCGAGCTCCACCCATGCCCTCCCAACCACCCATCCTTGCGCATGTTTTTTTCTATTAACGTTTTATTTAAACTTTATATTCAGCTTTACTTTCGAATGATGGCATTTTTTTACGTGACTGAAGTGTTGATCTTATGAAGCCATCTCGCGCGTTCAATCCAAATACTTTTGATGATGCTTCAGTCACTAATTTTACCATTCTTTCTACTACTTGTGTATGACAAGGGAATTTCTCGAATGGAGGGGTACTCTTGTTTTCTATGAATTCTTCAATCTCATTTTCTGTCAGGTGTCTTGTCACAGGTGGTTCAGTGACAATGCATTTTTGCCAATTAATTAAATCAGTATAATCAGTAGCTTCAAATTGAATAACAGGTACTGTGAAACGCCTTACAACTTTTTCCTTGTTTGTTTGCCTTGCTTTCTTTATTCGCCTCCACGCTAATTCTCTTATGGCGCTGCGGTCATCATAAATCATTGATGCTAGAATATTTTCTGGATTTGCAAAAATGCATTTCTTTGTATGACAGGGTTTACAATATCCTTTACTTCGTCATTCAGTGTTCTTGTTAGTTCAATAGTTTTGAAAACATGTTTTGAGCCATTGACAAAAGACGTACTTTGCTTAATAGAAAACCACATTGGGATGTAGACCTTCATTATAAAAGAAGCAATGTTCATGAGGTTCTCAGATGGACTTACAGTTGAAACGTATAGACGAAGCAAACGATTTGCTGTAGTCAGCCATCGTGAATGTGCCATTTTGCCTGGACTACGATGAGCAAGATCTGGAGAGCAATATCCCTTTGTTATGGCCTGATGAATATCAATTAGATATTTTTGGTCGGTGCTAAGATCTTCACAGTCTACATTTGGTTCCTCAGCATCAATCCTTTCAAACTCGACAATAGGAAGACTCTCACAGTTCTCTAATTCCCTGCCAATAGGACCGGTGAATCCGCGGGGGCCAGATGTTTTTCCATCCAGCTTTGCAACTAAATGGCGTAATGGCAATTCATTGGCATGGAGCTGGCACACTAAATGTTGAACTGGCTTCTTCAGCTTCAATTCTATAAGCCTTATAACGCCTCCCTTTTCTCCAGTGTTGACTGCTGCACCATCGCATCCAATGGCAACAAGGTTTTCCAGGTTCATGTCATTATTTCCAATATACTCAAACATTCCTTTACATATTTCTTCAGCTGATCCAGAATTCACAGAATAATGGCCCAAATAATCTGAACCAGGTTCTCTCACTAAAGTGATATGTTCTTCTGTTACCTTCTTCTGATATACTTTGGACTCTTTTTTTTCTTGGAAGAGTAGAATCTTTTCGACCATCAAAATAGATTCCTCTGATTGGGACCTGATTTTGATCTTTCATAATTTCTGATCTCTTCTTTTGTCTTTCTCTTCTGATTTTACTCCTATCCACTACTTCAGATGTATTGTCAATAGAAACTTCTCCAATATCTTGCATAACTGCACTAACAATGAATGCTGCAGCTCGATCTGAAACTGCAGTCCTGTCACAAGCAGTAGCCACTGAAGGTAGATTTGTAGTTTTCCTTTTCTTGAATAATTGTTCTTCAGGTTGTTCGAGCTTTCTCTTCGAGCTAACTGGCTCTGGAAATGTATCGTCTGATATTTCGCCAGATTCACTTTCACTGTTTGATGTCGATGATGATAATTCAACATTTGAATCCTGCAATTTCTCCTGTGAAGATTCTTTGGTGAGCCTCACAACTTCTTTTTGCTTTCTTAGCAACGTAGATGCTTTTTTCTTTGAGAGTGTAATATCTACTCTATCAATAAACAGTTTTCTTTCACTCCTTTGATCTAAGAGGAACGTCACTTCTTCCTTTGGAACCGTTTTTTCTTTGGGACAAGAACATTGTGTTAGTACTTTGCACTTGCACGCTGCAATGTCAAAAAGTTTCGTGTGTGCTTCTTTTTTGAACATATCAATCTTTGCTTTGTAAGCTTCAGAATTTTTTCTGCTTTGGTATGGCTTCATAATGACACGATACTTTTCGTGGTAGCTTCTGAACATTGTTTCAATTCGCCTGTCTGAAAGAATTGGGACGGAAGCACTTTCCCAAATTGTTTTCAATTTATCAACAACTTGTTCTAATATTTGATATATTGAAGGATCTTTATTAGTATTCTGTTTCAAATCGTTTCTTACAAACAAGTAATATTTAAAAACTCCTTCGTATGTAGGAAGATTCCTGTGCCACAAATCTTCCCCCATACCAAACATGGGGCACTCAGTTGAGGCCCTGGTTGATTTTGCACAAACTCGAGACATTTTGAAAGTATACAAATCTGAAAAAGAAAGAGCTAATATCAATTATACGTTAATTTCAGTTAATAGTACATGGCAAACTTAGGGCAACACAATACAGAAATGCAAAATATATAAGAAATATAGTTTAGACTATCTGAGTAACGCCAACAACAGAACACCCACCTGCTACGAGAGCGACAGCTACACTGAACCGAGGTACTCACGTGACAGCTGAGTGAACTGACTATAGAAAACTGTTTTTAGAGAATAGAAACTTTTTTTAAAGGTTGACTGAGCTATTTTTATACAAGTGTGAATAAATTCTTGTCTATTGTGCATCGTGGACTCTTCTGTAATTATTGGTTAAAATCTGCTTTTTTCAATTTTTTTCAATATTGAAGGTCATTGTGGCACCTGAAGATATTAATGTTATGATTTTAAATTTATACCAGCTTATGTCCTCACTACTCCATACATTTTCCACACTAGCCAATTTGAAAATTCGAAAAATGAGTTTTTCACTTCGCCCTTCTGAGCGCAACACATTTTCTTCTAAAATTTCCTGATATTTCTTCGAATTCAAGATTCCATTGATGACAACAAGCTTTCCAAGACCAGAAGCTCTAAAGTATCCCCTCCCACCCCCAAAAAAAAACCACCACCACCATATTTAACCGTAGGAAGAATGTTTTTTTTACTTGAATGTCGTACTTGACTTTCGCCAAACATACCGTTGCTCGTTGTTCCCTGATAATTCGATTTTCGTCTTGTCTGTCCAGAGAACTTTCTTCCGAAATGCAAATCCACCATTTTGATGATCCTTGGAGTATTTTAAACGAGCTTCTTTGTGCCCTTTTCGGAGCAGAGATTTTCTTCGTGCAACTCTTCCATGCAGATCATTCCTCCTCAATGTACGACGTGCAGTAGAGGGATGGACACCGATCTCACACAGTCTTAATGTTTGGCAAATATCACCTGCAACAACCAATCGTACATTCGCAGTAGCCATTCTTTCAATCCGCCGACTTGTACTTTCTGAAATCTTGCAAGGTATTCCACACTTTGGTCGAGTTTTCATTGTTCCAAAGCCTTTCAATTTCTTTATAAATACAGCAACTATCGTAAATAAAATTCGAAGTTCTTTTCCTATCTTCCTCTAAATCTTTCCAGACGCTTGTGCAGCAATACCAGATATCATAAGATCTGTAGACAACTCTTTACCACAACGACCCTTTCCTTACTAATGGCTTGTACAGTCATCCGCCACTGTATATGCCGCGCCACCTCGGTGGTGTAGTGGTTATCGTACCTGACAACGAATCCATCGGCCAGGGATCGAGACCCGGTGACTGCAGGCGGCGCACAGCAAAACCCAGCTGTTCATCCTTCCACAGAATAAAAAATAGTTGGTTGGTAGATAAAGAGGTACCCTGGATAGCCTAGTGTTTAAGACGCTGGGCTGCTAGTGGGGCGTGGTTCGGATTCCAAGGAGAGCACGGAGTACCAGACTTTCGACACTCTCTCATTCCATTTTTGTTCAACTCTCTAACGCAAGAGTTAATCAGCATTTTCAATCTTTCATCTACTCAACCGGTGAATTCTGGAACAATCTTCCTCAATCCCTCTTTCCTCCTGTCTATGACCTCTCATCTTTCAAACGCAGTGTCTAGGGATCTCGAAATCCCCGGACCTTGACTTTGGCTCTCTTCTTCTTCTATGGGGAGTGAGGGGGTTACGAGCGTTCGCCCTTGGCCCCTTGTTCCTACAATTTTTTTTTTTTTAAATTAACGAATAAAAGGGCTCCTAAAATAGATTATGAATGAGAAAATATATGAGTGGGACGATTTGAGAACCTTTTCTTAACATCATTGTAATGATAATAAACATACGTCAGCCAGACTCCGTACTCATTCGTCAGCCAGACTCGATACTCATTCGTCAGCCAGACTCCGTACTGAGCGGACGCATTTCCTGAGCTCTGTGATATTGCTTCTACTTTTGGAAATTACCAATAACTTTACTTTTAGAAAGTTCTGACTTTATCTACTTGAGTTTATATTCACATTGTTATAGTTAAGTAATTGAATATAAGTGGTTTTTAGCGATTTATAAATTTTCATAGGGTGCCGGCTTAATTTAACTTAAACTTGTGACAGTTATAAACTAATTTAACTTGCGCGATGCCGTCGCAAAAAGTGTCGTGTGTTAAGTGTGGGATAAATCGGTAGTATACGGGTTTTAAGGATTATAACGACGATCCTATAGCGATTACCGAGGGATAGGCTTGTTTTTTTGGCGATTTAAGTGAGGAAATAGTTGACATAAAACGTAGTGTACGTGAGGTAACGGAAAGATTTGGAACGCTTGATGAGGGCAGGGGTAGGGCTACAGTTAACGAAAGCCGAACCAATATTAACGTTGAAGACGTTAGTAATTTGAAGGGTGAGGTGCGTAACCTAGTTTCTAGTTTAGGTAACTTATCGGGAAGGTTGGAGAGAGTTGAGGAAGGGGTTAAGGTTTGTCCGAAATTAGTAGGTGGAGAGGGATTTAGAGAAATTAGGGGTGAAGCTAGGCCGCGTACGTTAGGCGATAGGAATCTACCCCCTATCGAGGTTTCAAACCCTTTCGCTCATTTGGATAAGGACGTGAACGAGGGGAAACTATTTTAATTGGGGACTCTTTAGTGCGCCATATGGACACAGAGGTTGTTGAACGGAATCCAACCAAGAGGAGGAGGGTCTGTCTCACAGGGACCAGGGTTGACCGAATTAGAAACAAAGTGGATAGTTTTGATTTTGCCTCCCGTCACTCGATGTTGGTGACGATGGTAGGGGGCAACGACTCGTATAGGCCCGATACGAGAGTGCCTGACCTTTTGGAGAGATATAGGGGGTTAATTAGGTTTCTGAAGGCGAGGTCAGATAGGTCTTTACTTGTAAGTATTACCCCTAGGCACAGTTTGGGTCTTAGGATTACCTCTTAAACAATATTTTTGAATACTTAATTAGAAGAGATTGGTGCTGAGGAAAATGTTTCCCTTCGTAAAGCCGTGGTAGGAATTCAGTGATCCTAGCCTTTTTATAAAAGATGGGGTGCATTTTAATGACATAGGTAATGCTAGGCTAGGTAGATTAATTGAGAAAAACGTTCGAAAGCTGTATAGGTCGAAGCCTTCTTTAAACGTTGTGGGTCCGGGGAACGCAGGTCCGACGTGAAAAATAGTTTAAAACGCCGAACCGTGGTAAAATAAATAACAAAAGTCTTTTATTGTAACGCGCGTAGTATTAGAAATAAATTAAACGAATTTAAGGCGATAATTTATTCCGGCAACTACGATATAGTTGCTCTCACTGAAACGTGGTTAAATACCGTGACTCGGGACTTGTTGGGGAACTTGATACACCGGGTTTTAAACTCTTTACTAATGATAGGTTACATACGATTGGTGGCGGCGTTTTGCTGTACATTCGTAACTCCCTTAGCGCTATCGAGGTTAAGATAGATTTTCCGGCAGCAATTAATGCGATATGCGTTCAAGTTCGGGTGCGTAGTATTAGTTTTAATTTTTGTTGTTGTTTATAGACCTCCCGTTCAACCCCTCGATACCGATACTAGATTTTACTCACTTCTTGCTAACTTTATTGATAATCGGAATAGTAAACTGTCGGAGACTTTAACTGCCCTAATGTTAATTATGAGACTTTTACTGGTAATGAGGAGGGTTTGAGACGGGTTGAGTTCATGGAAGATAATTTTTTACGACAGATGGTTACCCAACCAACGCACGGTGACAATATTTTAGACGGGGTGATGAAGAACGGCGAAAATATAGTCGAAGGTTTAGAAGTAGGCGAGAGTTTAGGATGTAGTGATCATCAAATTCTTAGGTTTAAGCTAATGATAGAAAACACTAAGGATAGTAACGTAATAGAAGTCCCTGATTTTCGTAGGGCTAATTTTAATAGTTTTGAGGATAGGATGAGAGTAGTTGACTGGGATAACTTATTTATGGGTAATGACTAGGCTGACCATACGTACCGTTTTGAACGGGACAGTACCGTTTTGTATGGGTTTTTGTATGGGTTCTGTCACTGAAGAATAATTGTAAGCTCAATATGTTTATGTACTTACTTTTTCATGAATACAGAATATTACATAACCCCCGTCCCTTTTTTGCCATCCCAATGTCCCGTTTTTGTCTCAAGGAAATATGGTCAGCCTAGTAATGACCCAAATTTGCATTGGGAGGCGTTTAAAGAAAGTTTTATGAATATCGAAAGGGAGTTTATTCCTCGTAAGCCCAAGCGCGCTAGAAATCATGTTAGGCCCAAGTGGTGGACTAGGGAAATAGGCGAGTTCATAAACGAGTGTAAGAGAGCGTATAGACTTAATAAGCGCAATGGCACGGCACCTAACTTTAATAGATATATCGAGCTTAGATGTCAGATTAAAAGATCAGTTACGAATGCTAAGCGTAATTTACAGATACTTATAGCTGCGGATGGTAAACATAATCCGAAAAAATTTTGAATACGTCAATAATCGTAAGCCGATAAAAGATAACATAGGCCCCCTAGCGGACGTTAACGGTGCTTTGGCTTCCGACGCTCTGGAGATGGCGGGTATTTTCAATAACTCTTTTGCGACAGTTTTTACCGTAGAAGACGTAAATAATGTCTCCGACGTGGACGATATCGTTTCATTTAGTAGCGAGACTATTTTGAATGAAAGAACTGTTTACGAAGGTGAGATTGCGCATTATATCGATAGGCTAAAAGTCAGCAAGGCTCCAGGCAGGCCCTGACGCGTTTTATCCTCGACATCTGAAAAATTTGAAAGACATTATCGTAGGCACCTTAACGAAGATTTTTAATCAGTCACTGGAAACGGGGATTATTCCTGAAGATTTGAAATTAGCTAACGTCACACCCGTTTTTAAAAAAGGCGACCGCACGGTAGCTAGCAATTATAGGCCCATTAGCTTAACATCAATTGTCGATAAACTTTTGGAATCCGTAGTTAGGGATCGTACCATCGGTCACTTAGAAAGTCGAAATTGCTTAATAATAGTCAGCATGGGTTTCGACACCATAGATCTTGTTTAACTAATCTGTTAGAATTTTATATCGAAATAGTGCGCGAATACGATAGGCATAGAGCGGCTGACGTTATTTATATAGATTTTAAAAAAGCGTTCGATGCAGTTCCACAATCCACATAGAAGATTAATTGCGAAGGTTAAAGTGCACGGTATACGCGGCCAGGTAGCTAACTGGCTAGAGGAATAGCTTCGTGCTAGCAGGCAGAGAGTCGTTGTTAATGGTAGTGAATCGGGGTGGTTGGATGTAGGTAGCGCTGTCCCCCAGGGTTCAGTGTTAGGCCCATTGCTATTCGTAATTTACATTAACGACATACTGTAGATGTAGGATTGACTAGTAACGTGTCAAAATTTGCGGACGATACTAAAATAGGCGATAAGGTTGTTAACGAGGACAATAGGAATATGGAGTGGACGGATAAGTGGCAGATGCAATTTAACGTAGACAAATGTAAAGTTTTGCATATAGGTTTACGTAACAATAATTACACGTACACGATGGATGACAGAGAGTTAGCGAGCGTTGACGAGGAAGTAGATTTAGGCGTACGCGTATCTAATGATTTAAAAGTTAGGAACAAGTGCCTGGAGTCTTGCGCAAAATCTAATAGGATGTTAGGCTTTTTAGCGCGTAATTTCGAATTTAAATCGAAGAATATTATATTGCCCCTTTAAAAGTCACTAGTCAGGCCTCATTTAGAATATGCCGTTCAGTTTTGGTGCCCGTATTTGCGTGAGGATATTGATAGGTTAGAAAGGGTTCAGTGTCGCGCCACGAAACTAATTCCGTCATTGCGCAACAAGTCTTACGAAGATAGGATTAAAGAGTTACACTTGCATTCACTCTAAACTAGGAGATTAAGGGGGGAGCTTATTGAAGTTTTCGAAATCGTTAATAAAATCGATAACATAAATTTTGAAATGTTCACTTTCGATAATGGCAATACTCGTAATAACGGATTTAAGTTGCGTGGCAGATGTTTCATTACTAATATCGCTAAAAACTTCTTTACGTTTAAAGTAATTGATAAATGGAATAATCTAAACGCGCCTGTCGTGAACTCTACCTGCGTTAATGTGTTTAATAACCGTTTAGATAGGCATTTTAAAAATATTAACGGTGTTTGATATAAAAACACATTTAGCAACAGGAGCTCTGGGGGTGGTGATCGGGGATGTTTGTTGACAACTAATGCCAGCTTGTGACATGGCAGCGTGTGATATGCCAGCAAAAAAAAAAAATTAGACTAACACGAACCTACTTTCTGTTATTCTTTTTTTCCTCTCTCTCTCTCTCTCTCTCTCTCTCTCTCTCTCTTTATTTGCATGTCTGTAATTCTCTTTATTGCATGTCTGTAGTTTGCATGGTGTGATAGTGTTTGAATTAAGAATGTGTTGCATGGTTGGTAATGCGTTTTTGTTTTATTTCTTTTCATCTTCCACCCCTTTCCGGCGGAGTGGGCTGCGTCCTCCACCTCCCTATGGAGTGGACGACCGGTCTGCAACAGCTGGAAGTATTCTCTTCGACTATTTTTCTGACTTGTCAGCAGTGGCCGGCGGATGATGATGGTGAGTCTTTCTCTCTCTCTTTCTGAATGAATGTGAACCCACGAGTGATAGGTTTTGCTACTTACTTAACCCCATATTCTCTTCTTTTAACCCCTTACTTTCTTCTTTCTCTCGTGCTAACCTTAGAGTGGATCTTAGGATCTTTGCTAGCCTTAGCTTCAGTAGATCTGCAGATATGAAACAGGAGATAGCAATGTTTTAGCTGTGTGATAAAGGACAAGACATGTTAAAAATAAAAAATTTAAAAATAAAGGAAAAACTAATCAATATTATAGCAGAAATTAATAGTTACAGTTCCCTGAGTTAGACGATATTATTCCGTACTACTAAAAATTAACCCCTACTTTAAATTTTAAGCATTTAATTTTGGCTCATATCCATGTTTAATTTTATTCCATTACAAAATGCATATTTCAATTTCCATTTTTAGTTAACTCGACAAATCATGATAACATCAGATCTGTCATTATGCTGTTTAAAAGGAAAATATGACTTCATCTTCAAATATCTTGCTTATCTGCTAGTATGCTGTTACAGCCAAAATTTACCTTTATCTTCAAATATTTTGTAAAAGAATTCAACCTATTGAGAATAAGAAACAAAATAGTTTAACATTAAATAATAATGATGTCACCTAAGTGTTGGTATACAAACTCTTGTAATTTTTCAAATTATCATTCTGATTAATTATTCTCATTTGACCTAGAGACTGAAACATTACCTGTAATATTTTAGAAGCAGTAAAATTCAGTAAGAGGATTTCTCTCTCTTTTCCTTTGAGCCCTGCTTTCGCCAGAGAACTTAGTTTCAAAATAGAATAAGTAATTTCCCGATACGCTACAAGAAGAATCGGGAAGCCGTCAGATAATTTAGTAAGTTTTCACAGAATCCTCCGACAGACTACACCCGGAGTATAGTATGAAAGAAACTACTGCGATTCCCTACACAGTATCAGCCAGCCAAGAATAAGAAATCCGTTGCTGCCACCTAACCAGAACCCCAACCTCGAGCCGCCCAAGTCCATAGACGGAGGGTAAACAAATGGCGACCTCTGCAACCAGGATTCTTCCAGTCTTCTAGACCCTGGAACTAGAGCCAACATTCAACTAATTATACTGTAGATACATCAGTTGACCGGCGTGTCACGACTTCCAGTTCTTCACGTCGATCATTTGACCGGTGTGTCACGACGTCCAAATTTTCCACGCCCATTCTTCGTCCAGCAACAAGTGGCCAGCAAGAAACGTCTTCAAGGATTTCCATGTAGAGACCTTGTTAAGTACGGATCTTTTTTCAAATTAATTACTAAACATTTGATAAGCCAGCATTATTAAGAGTTAATAATTAGTATCAAGCCAGAATGAAACCAAAACACAGTGAACATTCCATACACCAGTGAGTCACTTCTTTTTATTGAAACAGATTTTATATTTAGCAGAGAATAATTTTATTTAATGTGCCATTTGTAATATTACCGGACATTCGTGTACATTCGAGTGAGTTTTTGTTTACATTTTTGTATATATTTTTACATTTGTTTACATTTTATTTAAATTTTTTTCTAGTTAGGCAATTTGTTGAGCATTTATTTGTGTATTTTTTAAATAGAGTAGTTAGGAAAGCTACTCAACTGATCATTCCGTCATAGATTGAGACCGGTTAAGCAGAGCAAATTAGAATACTAAATTGAAAGTACCTTCACATTTGAGCGATTCAGAAGGTGAGATATCTGACATTGAAAATTCCCCTACATCCATTTTTCCACCTTCAATAAAAATAAAGGTGGAAAGCTTCTGTCTCGTGCTCTTCAAACATACTTCCAAACATGCAAATCCCTTCAGATCAAGCACAAACCAACGTGTCTCAAACAGTTCCCGCAGCATACATTAGGTAGACTTGTAAACCTTCCGCATACAGTCCTAATTTTGAAGGGAATCATAGACAATACCTTCGTTGAACCATTCATAGGACCTCGGATTGAGTCTCTAGAACAGCATTTCTTGCGCAAAAACATCACAAACGATGACAAAAATTAGGGAAGCTAAGAGGTTTATTGACCCTAAAGAGGGGACTGTCTATGATGCAATTACCTATGTCCCATCTATTAGCGAAGCTACGACTTGGGACAATTTAAAAAAATGCTTATTAAAATTTTACAAGGAAATAACACTCGCACAACCTTTGGCAACATTAGAAGCTGTCTTCCAAGCTAAATGGAAGAAAGAAGAACACGAAGATTTAAATAATTTTATTGCATGAACACATAAACTCGTAGAAGAAGCCTTCCCAGCTGAAATCGCACACAACATTACCTTCACTTCACAACAAAGAAACCTAATAGTAGCAGCGTCCATTTATCAAAACCTCCCCTTAGCTTCTAAAAAGAAATTTTAGGAGTGTTTAGATATTGACAAACCAGTAAGCGAAGCCATAAATAAAACAAAGGAACGATCCCCAAACTTAGCAAGCCAGAACTACCGGAAGGGCAGAAAGACCCCCATACACTATATCCAAGAACAACTAGGCCGATGCAGGGAACACCACCTCAGAAACATTTCTACAAACCCAGAATTCACGCCCTCCTCCTGTGTTTTAATTGTGATAGTTTTGAGCACATGATGAGCCAATGTAATTATTCCACTTATTGCTGCCACTGTCATGAACATGGTCATCGCCGTGGCGACCGAGAAAAATGTGTTGACAAAGCTCTTTTAGGATACAGACCCACTCTTCCAGAAATCAAGTCACTAACGCTCTCATAAGCCTTCCAGTTCTCAGAAACCAGTTAATTCCCAGCCTAAACAGAATCACAGACAAATAGATCACGACCACAAGGTCAATCACACTATTACCCGATGTCCAAACCCCAATATAATCAGCAAAGTCGGATGGTCCGATATGTAGAAGTGCCGTTCGAAGAATCAGTTTCCCAAGAGCACACTTTTCAAGAAGACCCTTCAGTGTATACTGTATAATGATCCGATAGCATATGACTCAGGTTCGCCCACAGAAATCAGTTCAAATTCTGTTTTAGATCCAGCTATGGAGGCAGCCGTTCAGCCTCCTCCCTCCAAAATAGTAATAAAAAACCCACACACATCTATAAACTACCCATCAGGATGATAGGTGCGAACCTACTAGACTTACTCGGGTAGTAAATTCAATTTAATTGGATCACTTGAAGGTCGGGGCCCCCAGCCTTCGTTAGTTAGCCTTATAAGGCTAACTAAGAAAATATCACGACTTAAACTAACCGATCGTCAAGGGCGTACAATTGACCTAACGATTGCTTAGGTTAAGTCGTGATATTTTCGTTAGTTAGCCTTATAAGGCTAAATAACGAAGGCTGGGATCTCTGATCTTCAGGTGATCCATTTAATTCTACTCTAGGGCACGCGGAGGACGAGTTCTCTTCACTCTGGTCTTTATTTCCTTTTCGTTAGGCCTATTTTATTTCTGACTAAGGTCTATTCCATTTTTCTAACATTATATACTGTAATTTTAATTTAACCTGTGAATGAACTTAATATTAGATTTTAAAACTGTTTAGTGTTTTATAATAAGTTTAAATTATATTTTAACATAAATGAACTTTAAAAGTTGAAGCATTCTTACTTAGCTGAGAAGTGAAGAAAAACAAAATTTGAATACCTACCATTCAACTGTAACATCCGATGTGAATCACCTGAAGATCAGGGTCCCCAGCTTCAATTACGAACTGATATCTTCGTTAAAACTAACGAAAATATCACGACTTAACCTAACCAATCGTCAAGGGCGTCCAGTTGACCTAACCAGGCATTCAATTTAATTTATTTGTTACTGTAAAGCAAAAAACAAGAATACATGGGGGCCCTGATCTTCAGGTGATCCTCCGATGTTTGCATAAAATTGTGTAAGAAGGACCACGCTACCAAACATCTTCGTGCATTAAACAGTAAACTAGTGGGCATTAAATTAGTGAACTTAGGGTAGCAATATTATCTGCGTAACATTCCGATTGTGAAACTAAATTTGGGTACGAAACTCAACGTTACATTTTCACGTTTGTTCTTAATGATCGTTCATCTCCAGAAACGTTGCCACTCAGCCACCGACGAACGGGTCATTACAAGGTTCACCCACCATTGAACCACCGCAGGGACGTCATCCTTGGAGAGAAACCTTGCACCCAACATGTTTAATTAAAGTTAATAAACTCGTAGGTTTTAAATAATTATTGCGTTTGTCTTTATGTGTAGATTCCTTTTTATAGCTCAGAAAATTTATTTAGAAACGGATATTTTGGGAGAAATCTGGGTTCTTTTGCATTATCCTCCCAACACTAATTTTTTTTACATAATGTTGGTTTGGTTTTGGTTATGGTACTTTATTTTCGTTCCATTATAAAAAAAATTAGTGTTGGGATTAGGTTAGGTTAGGTTAGGTTTGGTTAGGTTAGGTTAAAAACAGCCCGCCGCAGGCGTTAGAAAAGTGTTTTGCTAACGTACTTTATTTTCCTTCCAATATAAAAAAAAATTAGTGTTGGGAGGATAATGCAAAAGTACCGAAATCTGATATATATATTCTTGTATGTATGAAAAGTGTCTATATATTTATGATCCGATACTAACATTAATGGAATTAGTTTAAAATATTTGTGAAAAACATTACCGTTTACAAACATTTTTATAAATCCAGCTCTGTACCTCAGTGGGTAACTGTTTCTCTGCAAGTGAAGTCAAACCACTGAGGTCGGGAGTTCGCCTCCCGATGTTGCTGGTTAATAATAAAAATACAGCAGTTAGGATAATGGGCCGCATTAGTTGGTCTGAGCATTGTGCCAGTTTCTAAACGTTTTCACGGATTACTATTATTTTTCTTTTAAAGAATTATTCGCCCAAATCAACGTGAGCCTTCGGAGACTAACGTTTCAAATATACAAAAACAATGACATAACATACGATGAATTTAAAATTACTTTAAAAGTTGTTACATAATACATAAAAGGATGGGTTTGAAAAATGCACAACTTCATTTCGTCTGATTTTGCAGAATCACTTTCCCAAAAACTTTTAAAGAACAAATGATCTGAAAATTTTTTTTTTTTTCGAAGAGATAAACGTTTATGCAATTTAATTTTTAAAGATTTTAACAGATCTCATGAAGTTGGTCAGAAAAGAGGAATAAAGGTTGGAAGAACAATGGAATTTTTGAAGAATCTTTACAACGAAAAAGAATTTTTACTAAAAGAAGAATTTTACAACCGAAAGAGCTACAGTAACAGAGAGAGAGAGAGAGGGAGAGAGAATGATAATAAACGGAAAGCTTTAATATGTATTAATAAATAAAGTTTGAAAAGTTCAAATCCCAAAGAATGAATGTAGAAAAAATTTATTCCAGAGTACTGTAGGACTTTAGAAAAAAAGGCGTTTCTCTTCGGAGTTTTAATAGGAATAAACGACTGTCAAGTTTGCTCATGAAACTAGATTTATTTTATATAAAACTTGCTTTATATAAATTCGCTTCCGTTTCTTCATTTTTTTTTTTTAGAATATCTTAGTTCTTTAAAATTGCCAAACATTCTACATAAGTGCAGAGAAGATGATCCACATTGCTCTGGATTTCATTATATTCAAGGACAATTTTTACTAATCTCATTTGAAGTTTTCAACTGCCGAATAACCGACATTCAAGTAAACTCGCAAGTCTGTGTGTTAGTCCTATGTCGTGAACAGGTTTTATTATTTATTTTCTTCATTATTTACTCTACTTTCTGCTCTCTATTGCATTTATCTTTACACTCTCTTTACTCATTTCCACAAAACTTTATAAATTCATGGTAGTCACGCCAAGACTATGAGAGCCGTTACAACACAAAGGGGGAAGGGGGGGTTCATTAACACTCCTTTTAAACGCTTGTTAACACTTTATTTAATTCCGAAAATGCTTTAAGTAATTTGAGGGGATGCGAGTATGAAATTTTACTATAATATTTTTCGTCGGAGAGGGGCACAAAACAATTAGTTTAATTTTAAGGTTACATGGCCCCAACTTTACGCTTATCGCGCTGCCGAATGACTGACTCTTTTTGGGGGTAGTCCACTCTGTGGGCCTCTGTTCAGGATTGCCAACTCTTCCAATTTTAAACATTTACAATCTAACAAACATACTTTATCATAATTTCACAATTATTAGTAAATAATTTATATTAAACCTTATAATCTTAAACAAAAATTAATATTCTTAACTAGGCATTACTACACCTATATTTCACAGGCCTCCGATGGTTTTGTTGTCCGAAGTATTTTGTCACTTATTTATATAGTAATTTTTGCACGCTGATTCCGATAATAATATTCATTTTTCGCCATCACGTACAGATTTTTCACAAAATGTCATATTTCATATTAGATATGTAAGTAATTTTCATTAAAATTGACTCAATTAAATTTTGATTAAAAACTACTGCCTATAAATGCTTCCAGATCAGAAGTGACGTTATAGCGTCTTCTAGAACATTCGAGAAACGCACCGCTAGTATATAAGTGAAGGTCAAGCCACGAGGTAAGTCAGTGACTATGCGCAGTGACTATATTTCTCTTGAAATTTGTTTATTTGTCACTATGGCAACCAGAGGGTGTGTAAATAGCCCAAACATTTTCGGTTATATTTGTGGAAAATTTACTGTCAAAAACAAAGGCGAGATATTACAGACTTCGTCAAGAAAGCATACTATGCGTACTTCGGAATGAAACGTGGGGATCAAGACAAATCATGGGCTCTACATAAAGTTTGCAGTGTTTGTGTTGAGCAACTTAGACTGTGGAGTAAAGGTAAAACGGATTCTTTACCTTTTGGGATTCCAATGGTCTGGCGTGAGCCTAGAAATCACAGCAATGACTGCTAATTTTGTTCATGTAACGTGCAAGGCTACAACTTTTTCGGAAGCAAAATTGAAAGAAGGCATTTTCGTTGGTCCACAGATTAGAAAACTGTCGTTGAATGAACGCTTTGAAAGAACAATGAACAATCTTGAAAAAGAAGCGTAGATTGCTTTTAAGGATATCAGCAAATTTTTGGGTAACAACAAGGACCCAAATTACCAAAAGATTGTGAACAACATGCTAAATAAGTTCAAAGTGTTGGGTTGTAATGTAATATGAGTTTAAAATTACATTTGTTACATTCACAATTGGATTACTTCCCTGAGAATCTCGGAGCACTCAGCGAAGAACAAGGAGAACGGTTTCACCAAGACATCAAAGAAATGGAGAAGAGATATCAGGGAAAGTGGGACATCAGCATGATGGCTGATTACTGCTGGATGTTGAAACGAGGGAATACTCCAGAATTATTACATAAAAGAAAAGGAACAGAGCGTACATTTGAGACTTAAAGGCATAGATCTCACAAGAAAACTCAGGACAAATAAAGATGAATATGTAATTGACGTTAATAGTCTTCTTTCTTTTTAACCCTTTAACGCCGAACGTTTCTGTAGGGTTAAGTCTAAATGCGTGCATTTGAAACGGTACGTATTCGACCCAGTCGGCGTTAGAGGGTTAAAGTTGTTTGCATTTGTAATTAGAATAACAAAGCGAAATAGGTAACTAATGTAAATTGAAATAAATAATATTTATTTATGTTGTTGATTTTTCCCTTCCAGTTTGCAGAAAATCCTTACGTGAGAGAAAAAATGGACACCTTATTCAAAATCAGCGTAGTTGAATTATATAAAATCAGTTATTAGTAAGAAAACAACTCTTACAAAGTTTTCATTCGCAGGCCTATGTAATTATATAAAAAAAGTTTCAGTATCTCTCTCTCTCTCTCTCTCTCTCTCTCTCTCCTCTCTCTCTCTCTTATATATATACACACACACCACACATATATATATATATATATATATATATGCAGGGTGTCCCCAAAAAAACTATATACTCTTTATAGCATATATTTTATAATAAAAAAAAAACCAAACAATATATTGTTATAGCAATTGCCAATGAAAGGTAAATTAGTAATCTAAGTGATCAAAATGTTATAGCGAGTTGTTTGCATATAAAATTTAATTAACTACGCCAAGTGCTCAAAATGTTCTCCGGCGGCATGAATGCACTTTTGAATGCGTCGACTAACTGATTCGCAGACATGGACTAATGTGGATGCTGTGATGGTCCCGCACTTTTCCCTAATTGCATCCTTAAGGTGTTCGAGTGTTGCAAGTCTTGTACCATAAACTGCATCCTTCAGGTAGCCCCACAAGTAAAAATCAAGTGGAGTCAAGTCCGGTGAACGTGGAGGATACTCAACGCTTCCTCTTCGTCCTATCCAATGGTTAGGCAACGTTTCATCGAGGTACCTTCTGACATCACAATGATAATGAGGGGGGGCTCCATCTTGTTGAAAGTAAAAGTCGTCGTTTCCAAACAACTTCCGAACTGCAGGTATAATTTCTGTCCGTAGCATGTCGAGAACACTTTTTCGTTGCTCCAGTGTCAAACGTTTACGCAACATGGGTTCTTTTGCTGAACTGAATAAAGTTGAATGCTGTAGAGTTTGTATCGTGGAATGAGTGCATAGGCTAAGTCCGAAGCAAGCTAGTGAGTGACTAGACTACGTTCGGTCCATAGGCTTCGCCATTACAAGGCTTTTGATAAAACAAGGCCAGGCTTAGTCGACGCATTCAAAAGTGCATTCATGCCGCCGGAGAACATTTTGAGCACTTGGCGTAGTTAATTAAATTTTATATGCAAAGAACTCGCTATAACATTTTGATCACTTAGATTACTAATTTACCTTTCATTGGCAATTGCTATAACAGACGATATCTAATATACTATTTCAGAAATGAAGCCTTATATATATATATATATATATATATATATATATATATATATATATATGTAACAGTTGTTTTGCGCACACCTACAGGTCACTACAATTGATGTAGAACAATGCGGTTTTCACCATTCGATGCGTCTTTTTATTGTGCAGTGCCCATGCTAAAAAAAATTTCCTAACGTAATTCCTTCCCCCCCTTTTAGGGGTACAGTTCTTCCCATGCCTGTACACACATTTTTTAATTTTTCATTTTTAATCATAATTTTGGCACAAAATAAGTCAATATTTACTAAACATTTAATATCATTCGATTCACAAAAGATTTATTTATCGATTCAATTTAAAAAAGTATATATTTTTAAAATTCATAAAGAACTTTTTGCAAAAAACTAAAAACAAACATGCATTTTTAAAATTCAATGATTTTTATTCAAAATATGTTGATATTTGTTATAATTTTAACATTTTTCGATTCACAAAAGATTTCTTTATCGATTCAATACAAAAAATCACAAAAGATTTCTTTATCGATTCAATACAAAAAATTACATCATTAAAACGGGCAATTTAAATAAACACGAGTTTAAAGTTAAACGGGCCACACTCGAAATTATTTACCGTGACTTTTGTGCGTTTTATTACTGTGGCTTTCGTACAAATAATTTTACGTATACACAAACAATTTTATAGGATATTGATTTATTATTCTATTTTTTAGTTGTCATAGAAATACGTTAATTAAGTTATCTGATTAGATGCGCTTTTATAGTTGAAGATCATTTTTAGAAAATTATTTATTTTCCCCACTTTAAAATATTACAAAATTTCTATTAGGTATCCTAATATCATTATGCCTGTCGCTGAAAGTAAGAAAATAGCAATTATTTTCCATTTTATGAAAATTTCGGACCCCCTAGGCCTACAAAACCAATTTTCCACTTTTCTTTATCAAAAATTGTTGATTTTTGGAAGTCTTTCGGTTATAAATTTGTACCAGTCTATTGTTTATCTATAATAACAATAATAATAATAAAAAAAAGACGTGTGTGTGTGTGTGTGTGTGTGTGTGTTCCAGCCATCAGCCATAACTCCAAAATGGAAGCAGTTACAAACATGAAACTTGACACACATATTGATTAGGTCCCGAGGTTGTGCACGTGGGTGTTAATAAATTAAATAATTAATTTTAAAACATTAAATGACGTCATCAAGATCATTACGAAACCTATGGTAAAATTATTGAATACCCGGTTAGGTTCATTGAATGCCAGGTTAGGTCATCTGTACGCCCTTGACGATTGGTTAGGTTAAGTCGTGATATTCTCGTTGGCTTTAACGAAAATATCATGACTTAACCTAACCAATCGTCAAGGGTGTACAATTAACCTAACCGGGCATTCAATTAACGTACCCGGGCATTCAATTCATCTAATCGGGCATTCAGTTGACCTAACCGGCCATTTAATTAACCTAATCGGGCATTCAGTTGACCTAACTGGGCATTCAATTAACCTAAACGGGCATTCAGTTTACCTAACCGGGCATATATATATATATATATATAGCGTTCAACATCCATCCCGGCAACGCCGGGTCGCTCCGCTAGTAGTTACTATGGAGGAAATCACTCGACACAGGACAAATTCCATTCCCTTCAAAGAAAGCGAAAATTGTCCATCTATTTAAAAGTGGTAACAGAGGAATGCCCAAAAATTATCGGCCAGTGGCTCTCACTTCACACCTTATAAAGTGTTTTGAATGTATAATTAGAGGCAAAACTACCTACTACCTACAAGAAAACGACTTATACAACCCAAATCATCATGGCTTCAGGGCTGGAAGATCATGCCTATCACAGCTACTAGACCACCACGAGAAAATATTGGAAACATTGTGTCGAGGACAAAACATAGATGTAATATATACGGACTCTGCTAAAGCCTTTGATAAATGTGTCCATGGAATCATGGCACACAAACTTAAGAATAGAGGAATTACTGGAAAGCTAGGAAGGTGGATATTTAATTTCTTGACGCAAAGAACACAAAGAGTGGTGGCAAACGGAGTTAAATCGGAAGTCTCGAAAGTCGTGAGCTCTGTCCCACAAGAAACAGTATTATTTCAACTGCCGATATACATTGTGAAGAAGAGTTCACGATTGAAAAACTCGGATCGGTAAGAAGAAAACCCTCGATTGCTTGCTTTTGATTGTATTCTGTCCATGTTCAAAGAGTGATGACTTGATAACTTGCCAACCGAATGTAAAATGGGCACAAAAATAGTCTTGAATGAATTGAAGGTCCTTTAGAGCGAGAATAGGCATCCCTATAACTTGAGCTGTGAAATAATGTTAAATCTATTTATTGTATAGTGCAAAGCAACAATGATGTAACTGTAGACTTGATCACGTGCGAGTTTAGTATTTTATTTAAGCACAGTATTATTAAGCACAGTATTTTATTATTTACTATAAATGTGCATATAGATTTCTCTGTACTATTTTGATGTTTATATAGTACATTTGAATTTATATTTATTTTCCATATATTTGTTAAAATTTTATTATTTAATATAAATGTGTATATTAGGGTGTTTCATACCTATAGGGTAAAATAAAAATGAGCTTGGAGTTTTAATCCACACGTTTCTCCGTATTCTAAAGAACAAGAAAACACGTTTGTGCAAGTTTGAACCAGATCGCGCTGCATTTAGAGGTCCCCAACTTTGACGACTTTTTGTCAGTTCATTTCTCGCCTGCCTGCAGTGAAGACGGTTTTCTTCGTCACTTGAGCCGTTCGTGTGTATAGCCTATTGGAAATATGGAGGTAATTATATATGCTACTAATTATCTCATTTTACTGTGGTATTGAAATTTATTATTATTTAATTTCTGTCATTTTACTGTGGTAGTGATATTTATTATTAATATTACATGAAATTAATTAGTCTGTTGCATATTGGACAACTAAGCTGGTAATTATTTATGATACTAATTAATGTAATTTTACTGCGGTATTGAAATTTATTTAATTAATGAATTGTCAAAGAGAACGTAGTGTACACGTATCAGTTTTATAAATAAAGAAAAGCAGTAACTGGGACTCGAACCAGTGTCATAGCCGTTTGGCGGCATCGCTCAAGTCGGCGTACACAGCACGCTATCCACTCCCTAGATGGTGTAGTGGATAGCGTGCTGTGTATGCCGACTTGAGCGATGCCGCCAAACGGCTATGACACTGGTTCGAGTCCCAGTTACTGCTTTTCTTTATTTAATTAATGAAATTAATTACGATGTGAAATTATTTCTGTGGAATTATTTAGTTTGTTTTCTTTTCCAGGTGTCTACCAGAGCGAAAACAGAAGTGTTTCTTATTGGCCAGACGGATGCGAACATCACATCAAGTGGCCTTCCAACTCAGTTGCAAGTACTCAAAAAGTACTTTTACCACCAAAAGGAGCAAAAATTTGGACGTACTAAATGCCTGAACCTGTGCCTGGATGCCTGTCTCATATTTTGGGAGAGAGCGAGAATCCCCATGATGCGTCGAGATTCGGCCTTGAGGAAGATGGAATCCCTTCTCAAGGAATACGACCAACTTGTGAAGCACAAGTCACATAAAGCAGAGTCCTTCCGAGTGAAGGAGGCGATGTTCAAGGAGGCAATAGCGAAGGAGATCATGGACATTGCTCATTCACAGGCTAAGGAAATGATGAAGAATCAGGAGGACATCCACTTTCTCGACATGCAGCGTGAAGATCCAAATTCCTGCAGCATGGGCCCTGTTGACATGAAGCTTCACTATAAGGAGATTAGGAAAAGGAAGAGGCTGGACAAGATTAAGGAACAACAGGAGAAGGCCAGGAAGGAACAAGGAGCTGCAGAAGATACGGGGGCTTTAGTGATTTCAACTTCGTCAGAGACTGACTCAGATGTCGTTGACCCAACCGTGGAAGTTTTTCCATCCTCCTCCAAGGGAAATACCAAGAAGCGACGCAGGAATCTGATCTCACAGGATGTGACGACTACCTACGATCGGCTGAATATTTCGTACCGCGATTCAGCTATGTCGTACGCTGCAGCGGCTAAATCACTAGGTTTTGACTTGGATGAACTGTCCATTTCTGCCAGTACCATGTACCGCGCACGCAAGGCTCTCAGGAAGGTGGCTGCTGAAAGTTATCAATCCGACGAAGTTTGTCCTGGTCAGCCTCTTGTCTTGCATTGGGACGGTAAGCTCCTACCTGACAATGAGCAATGGAAGGAGAGCGTTGACCGGATCGCCGTCCTCGTCTCTGGCGACGGCAAGGAGAAGTTGCTCGGCGTTCCTAAGGTGACGTCCGGAACCGGCGAGAAGATAGCGCGAGTTTGCTTGGATTTGGTCAAGGAACACAGGATGGAAGAGCGCGTGCGGGGACTGTCTTTCGACACGACAGCGTCGAACACCGGGATTCATATCGGGGCCTGCGTCCTGATTGAGAAAGGTCTTGGCAGAGAACTCATGTACTTCCCCTGTCGGCATCACATCTATGAAGTCATCCTCAGCTCCGTCTTCAAGCGTGCATACGGCCCTTCAAGTGGCCCCGATATACCCGTTTTCAAGAGGTTTCAGGCACAATGGAAGTTCATCGACCGGTTGGACGTGCAGCCGTACGATTTTGCTCAAGTCAATGACTCTATGAGGGAACTGAGGGAGAAGTCAGTCCTGCTGGTGAGAGGGATGGTGAGCACGTCGCATCAGCGCGATGACTACAAGGAACTGCTACAGTTGGTTCTCATCTTCCTGGGAGAAGCAAAAGTGGTGGATTTCCCTCTCAGAGCCCCTGGCGCTTACCATCACGCTCGATGGATGGCGATAGCCATCTACTCCTTGAAAGTAATTCTACTGAAGAAGCAGTTCAAGATGTCGAGTCACGAGTTGGAAGCTCTGACAGCCGTAGGTCTCTTCGTGTCCCTCGTCTACATCCGAGGTTGGACTCGTGCTGCAACCTCAAGCAAGGCTGCCGCAGTTGATCTGGAATTTCTGCGTGACGCGGAAGCCTTTGCCATGTCGGGATATTCGTGTGTTAACGCTGCGCAAGAAGCCATGTCTCGACACCTATGGTACATCTCTGAGACTCTTATTGCCATGGCGTTCTTCGACGCAGATGTGGCAGATGAAGAAAAGGCTCAGATGGTCGTCAGTTTGGGTAAGCCCGCATCGAAAAAGGAACTCAAGCGACCCCAAGGGAAGAACGTCAGGAATCTTGCCTCGAAACACCTGGCGGAGTTCGTGACAGGAAAGACGATGGCTTTCTTCCATGCATTCGACTTGGACACAGAATTCTTGAAAAAGCCAGTTGCCGAGTGGACTGAAGTAGAGGGCTTGAAGCAAGCAGCGGCAACTGTTAACAAAATCTCTGTCGTCAACGATCGGGCCGAAAGAGCCATCGCGCTCACCAAAGAGTTCAACTGTTCTCTGACGAAGAACGAAGAGCAGAAGCAGTATTTGCTCAAAACTGTGATGCAGCATAGGGCGAAATACCCGAATAAAACCAAGAAGGATTTCATGGACAAATGATTCGCAAGAAGTGGTTATGTTTTTTGTATCTTTGTGAAAATGTGTAGTGAAATGGTACTCGTTTGTTGAATAAAAATTCATTGACAGATTTTTGTTTAATTTTTTCCGTTTATGATCTGCCAGAGCATCAAACTGGGGACCCGTAAACTTTAAACTATTGAATTAATACTTCGGTTTATCAGTCTCCTCAGCAAATGGAACAAGGGGATCCATGTGGATTAAAATTTTTCCAAACTTTTAATTTATGAAACACCCTAGTGTATATAGATTTCTCCTGTACTAATATTATTATTTAAGAATGTATATATTTATATATGTCCTTTAAAGTGTGTATAGGATTCGGATCATATGTAGAATTCGGACTCCAGGTAACCCTAATGGAGAATACAGACCCCAACTTTCCCCTAATGTAGAATCCAGACCCCAACTTTCCCCAAATGTAGAATCCAGACCCCAACTTTCCCCTAATGTATAGATTATAGAAGCCAGACCCCAAACGAATCGTATAAGGACATCAATAAACAATTTAAAGGTTCATAGAAAATTTTATTATTATTATCACAAATAAAAACCATTAAAATCACACAATTGTAAAATCTTATATCAAATGTAGAATTCGGACCCCAGCCTTCTTTAGTTAGCTTTATAAGGCTAACTAACGAAAATATCACAACCTAACCTAACCAATCGTTAGGTTAACTGTACGCCCTTGACGATTGGTTAGGTTAGGTCATGATATTTTCGTTAGTTAGCCTTATAAAGCTAACTAAAGAAGGCTGGGGTCCGAATTCTACATTTAATCCAATCTTATTAAGTGAAAGTTTAATTAAAAGGATATTGTGAAAAAATGGTATCACAAAATTGGAAAAACGTATTGTTTATGTCTTTCATGCCACATAAATTCGTCTAAGTATGAATTTAAGTGTGATCTCCTACATCCATGCATTGATTTAATAAAACTTTTTTGGCGATTCCAATAGCTTTCAATAGTTTGTGTGTGTACTAGAAACTCAAATAGTTAAAGAGTAGCTTAAACAAGCCAACTGGAGAATACAGACCCCAACCTTCCGCTAATGTAGAATTCGGACCCCAACCTTGGTAGGGGTCCGAATTCTACATATGATCCTAGGATTCTTCTGAACTATTTTGATTGTATATTTATTTTCTATATATTTCATTAAATTAATTCCAATAATTCGTCTAAATAAACAGAATGATGTAGTTGTGTTTTATTATTTAATAAATGCTTTCCTGGGTGTATATATAAACGATATTAAGGAATAACTGGGGTGATGAGAATATATATAAACGATGCGCGTTTGCTACAATAAACATATATATATATATATATATATATGTATACACTATACCAAATGGCTGGTTATGCTTTCTAAACTAACTGGCGGATTAAGATAACTGGCGGATTTCTAAGCCATCTGTTGCTGTGAAGAACATCTCCATTATTTAAATAAATAGAACAATCTGGCAACTCAAAAGTTAATAATATACACATACACCTAAACAAGCCATTTACGTCTTCTAATCAGGTTAAGCCTTCTCAGCCAACTGGCTGATTAAGATCTTCTAAGCCAAGTGCAGAGACCAAGAGCTTTATTATATATCTGGCGAAGGATGGTCTCTCCCTCTCTCTCTTAGGTTAGGTGGATTGCCCCTGCTTGTGGCAGCTGGGAAAGGGAATCCCCCTTGCTTCATTTTTTGGGAGGGCACCCTGGGTGAGGTGGAGGGCGTTGGCACCTTACAACAAGGGGGCTAGCACTAGGTGAGGGGGTTGGCACCTTGCAGCAAGGGGGAAGGGGTTGTTACCTTGCAATATTGATCAACATTGCAATTGCACTTGCACTCGAACATTTTGTGGCCATACTACTCACACGTCACAGTAGGTGTGTGTGTGTGTGTGTGTGTGTGTGTGTGTGTGTGTGTGTGTGGCTGTTCAACAAGATGATTTCATCAAAAGTTAATAAAATCAAACCATTTCATTGATAAACTTTAAAGGTATATATATATATATATATATATATATGGAACCGGTACCACCATTGGAAAATGAATCGGAAACACAAGTATGTAGAAACGAAAGGGAAAAAATATAAATAATCCTAGCCAACATTCAGGGCCTTAAATCAAACCATTCCCCGAACAAAATTTTATACCTAAAAGGACTCATTCAAGAAGCCGGATCAGATTTTGCATGCCTCACGAAAACTCATCTAAAGGACTGCCAGGTGAACTCTGAAAATTGTGAGCTCTGTATAGACAAAAAAGAAACACAAATTGACAACTATAACATCCTCCGAGCCGACAGAACAGTGAGACGCAAAGGAGGATGTGCTATTTACACACGCGAAAGGCATATAGCAGAAATGACTATAAGTACCTCAAACAGCTACGTAGAATGTGTAGCAGCAAAAGTTGAAAAATTAAATATGGTACTAATTATAATGCACAGACCCCCGAACACGCCAAACTCAAAATTCTCAGATTCCATTACAGAGGTCAGGAAATGGGTGAAAGATCTACACTCTCCAACCCCAAATATTTTTCTCTGTCGTGATTTTAGTTTTCCATTCATGAAATATAAAAGGATAGGAAAAATTATATGTATACACCAGGACAAAGAGGGCGCACGGGAAGACCAAAAGCAGGTAAAGATGCTACGAGCTCTAGCTGAGAATTTATGTTAACACAAGAATTAACAGAAAACACAAGGAAAAACAATTGCCTGGATTTGGTATTCACAAACAAGAGCAACCTAATTGATAATGCAGAAATATCTCCAACCATAATATCGGATCACAACATTATTGAAATAACAACCAATATAAAAGCAACAAGAAAGGAAAGAACACAAACAACAGAAAGAAACAAATTCGAAATTTTTAATTTTCACTCCAAAGCTATAAAATGGGAAGATATTGCATCCAGCATGGAAGTTACAGATTGGAAAACCATCTTCGAGGCCAAGACAACACAACGGAAGAGATGCTAGTGACCTTAGAGGAGAAGACGAGAAGACGCTGAAAATTGTAGAAAGACATGTCCCAAAAATACAACAAAGAGGAAAGCAGGTTCGAGAGAGGAAAGAGGTCATTGTTCCGAAAGAGAAAAAGAGTGACTGCAAAATTAAGTAGCTGTAAAGATAACATCAGAAAAATATTAAATGATAAACTGCAGAGTATCGATTGCGTCATACAGGAACTAATTCAGAAACATACAGAAAAAGAAATCGACGCTATAGAAGCGATAAAGGTTAACTCAAAGTACTTCTATAATTTTGCAAAAAGAAAGTCGAAAAACCATGCGATTATCGAACCTTTGAAAAACGAAGACAGTGCTTTATCTGATGATCTAACAGAAGTATCTGAAATATCAAGAGCTCAGTACGAATCATCTTTCAGTATCCCAAAAACTGACAAACTGATATGCGATAGAAACGCGTTCTTTGAAGAAGAACTACAAGGGGAAAGTATAATGGACTTCGACTTTACGACCGATGATATTACACAAGCTATAGGTAAACTGAAAGCACACTCAGCGGCAGGTCCGGACAAATAGAATGCCACACTGATCAAAAACTGCAAGAATGCAATCGCTGAGCCCCAATACTGGATATGGAGACGATCACTAGACACGGGAGAAATACCGGGCATCCTGAAGAGCGCGAACATAGTCCCAATATATAAAGGAGGAAATCGATCCGAAGCCAAAAACTATAGGCTAGTGTCGCTTACATCTCATCTCACTAAAATAGTTGAAAGAATAGTTAGACAGAAAATCTATGACTTTTTGGAAACTCCGAAAAAATTAAATGATAACCAACATGGATTTCAGTCAGGCAGATCATGCCTATCACAACTAATGGAACACCACAACAACATTATTGATGCACTTGAAAGTAACGAAAACTGTAATGTAATATTCACAGATTTGCCAAAGCGTTCGACAAGTGTGACCATGGAATCATAATACATAAACTGAAATATATGGGAATAACAGGAAAAGTAGGGAAATGGATATACAATTTCTTTAGTGAGCGGCGGCAAGTCGTGACAGTACAAGGAGTATCTTCATCAGAATCAGAGGTCCTCAGCTCAGTACCACAAGGAAGTATTAGCTCCACTACTCTTCACAATCATGCTAACTGACATAGATGAGGACGTTATCAGAGATAGCACAGTAACATCCTTTGCCGATGGCACAAAGATCAGTAGAAAAATATGAAACCCAGAGGATATAGGATCTCTACAAATCGACATGAACAGAATCTACGAGTGGACGGAAGACAACATTATGAAGTTTAACACTGAAAAATTTCAGCTGTTACGGTACGGAAAAAGAGAGGACCTAAAATCCATGGAATATTATACCCCAAATGGACAAGAAATTCAGAGAAATTCTGAAGCAAAAAATTTAGGGGTTGTAATGACTAATGATGCGAAATTCGAAACACAAAATAAGATAGCAGTAAACAGAGCAACAAGAATAACTGACGAGGAAGCTTCTAACAGTGGCTGTATCCTCCAGCGCGGGACACGTCAACGCGAAGAAGAGGCGACGTCAAATCAAAACATCAACGCGCTGGTGGCCAAACTTCCTCAAATCTCCGTGCAGCGGGCTGTCTACGGTTGGCCAGACTGCCAGTCGACGGCCTGTTGCGTGGCACGGTCAGAGTGCCGATCGGCTCCGGGCCGGACCTATTCTCAGCGTGCTATTTTTTCAATTACAGGGAGCAATTGCGTGCTCCCCGAATTACTCTTACTCTCTGGCGACATTAAGACTAATCCAGGCCCCACTACAACTTACACATGTCACCATACACAAAGACATAGACACAATAGCACCATGAGACACATACAGAAGTGTAATATTAACATATTACAGTACAACGTAGATGGCCTCACAAACAAAATCATGCAGCTTAGGGAATTCGTACACAAACAAAACATTCACATAGCACCATAGCACTTATACAAGAAACAAAACTAAAACGCACACACAAAACACCCACCATCCCTAACTTCACGGCGATCCGTCAAGATCGTACTGGGGGTAACCGGGGTGGACTCATCACCTACATACGTAAAAGCATTAGCTACACTGATGCTACCCAAAACATTACAAACACAATCCAAGCAGATAACACGATAGAAATACAGGCAGTTAACATTAAAACACGCGCAAAACACAACACCACACTAATCAACATTTACATCCCACCAGATAGTTCACCTCAGGTGCCAGCCAATTACAATCCACAGTTACACAATCTGGCCTCTCTCACTAATGTCATCTTAGGAGATTTCAACGCCAAAGATACTAGTTGGTACCTGCACAACCAAAACAACACCAGAGGCGCCAACATAGCCACACAACTAAACAGCCTCTTCATTCTTAACAATACAGAAGAACATACACACATACCACATCAAGCAGGATACTCAAACTCCTCCCCAGACATAACGTTCTGTTCCCCCTCACTAGCAACACATACACAATGGAGAACAGAAAAACAACTGTCATCAGACCACCTGCCCATCATCATTACAACACATTCTACACTCTGCCCCAACAGCCTTAGGCACACTTACAGAAATTACAAGAAAGCTGATTGGGAATAGTTCAAAATACAGACTGAGGAACAATTCACCACATTAAACAGCACACCCATCATAAACATCAATACAACACTCAAGACATTTAATCAGATCATCAATAATGCAAACAAATACATACCGAAGGGCAACATTAGGAAATACAACCCAAATTACACTAGAGAAATAGCCCACCTCATAAGGCAACGTAACAACCTCAAATATAACACACAAACACCACACACAGAAGCCATAAAACAGCAGATACAACAGCTTAACACAGAAATAAACAACAAACTCAAAGAAAAACAAACAGAAACATTCAGGGAATTCATAACAACACTAAACCACTCCACAGATACTTCCAGGCTATACAAGACTATAAACAGCATTACCCACTCTAACAGCGGCATTCACACCTCACACGCGGCTATCTGTCGCAGCCAAAATAATATCCCAACATACACACAACAAGCTAACATTCTAGTTAATCACTACGCAAAGATAAGTCACTTAAACAGAGACAACAACCAGAAACACGCAGACAGACAAACAGCCAGACACAAGAAAACCTACAGACTCGACACGACCATTACACCCTTCAATACAGACCAGACCACCAAGATCATCAAAAACATTAATACTAGCTCTCACAAATATCAGCACATATTCATACCAACACTGTATTATTCCTGACATATGGAAACAAGGTAAAATTATTACACTACTCAAACCAAACAAAAATCCAACAGAACCAGCTTCCTATAGACCCATTACTTTACTATGCACACCTTCCAAAGTAACAGAAAGACTAATCTTACAAATCACCAACCCACACATTCCACTATCGCCTACTCAACATGGATTCAGACCTCACCACTCAACCACGACATTCACACCTCACACGCGGCTATCTGTCGCAGCCAAAATAATATCCCAACATACACACAACAAGCTAACATTCTAGTTAATCACTACGCAAAGATAAGTCACTTAAACAGAGACAACAACCAGAAACACGCAGACAGACAAACAGCCAGACACAAGAAAACCTACAGACTCGACACGACCATTACACCCTTCAATACAGACCAGACCACCAAGATCATCAAAAACATTAATACTAGCTCTCACAAATATCAGCACATATTCATACCAACACTGTATTATTCCTGACATATGGAAACAAGGTAAAATTATTACACTACTCAAACCAAACAAAAATCCAACAGAACCAGCTTCCTATAGACCCATTACTTTACTATGCACACCTTCCAAAGTAACAGAAAGACTAATCTTACAAATCACCAACCCACACATTCCACTATCGCCTACTCAACATGGATTCAGACCTCACCACTCAACCACGACATTACTCACTAACCTCACGCAGCACATCATGGATAGCATCAACTCCAGACGACCTGCTCAACGTATACTATTAGCAACAATAGACATTAGTAAAGCATTTGATGCTATCCCACGCTTCCCTCTCATAAACAAAATACTCAACACAAACATGCACAATAACACCAAAAGGTGGCTGAGCAACTATCTTTCAGGAAGATAATCACATGTCACATTTAATGGCAAGTCATCCAAAAACAAGCTTTTTCCGAACGGGGTCCCTTAAGGCTCTGTTCTCTCACCAACACTCTTCAACTTATACATGCATGACATTCCAATACCCATAGATAACAAGCTTACCTTATCATCATATGCAGATGACATCACTCTAACATCCGCCTACAACAACATCGACAACGCTACAAATAACCTACAAACATATATAAAGAGTATACAAGACTGGCTCACACACAATAGACTCAAAGTAGCGCCCACAAAATCAACCATCACCTTGCTTACAAGCAACACAAAAGAACACCAGGTAATTCCACAGCTTACACTAAACAACATCAACATTCCACACACTCACAGGACCAAAATACTTGGGGTCACATACAATACATCATTATCTTTTGCAAGCCACATTCAGACTTAACACGCTTAGGGTACTAACAGGCACAAACTTTGGACACCAGCAGGAAACAACATCACTCATATATAAACAATATATTCGCTCAGTTATGGACTATGCTAGCCCATGCTGGGCACCCATTATCTCAAACACACACATAAACACCTTACAGACAATACAAAACAACGCACTTCGTATCATTACAGGATGCACTCAAACAACACCAACAGAACACCTGCACACAGAAACAAAAATACTGAAAGTTAGGGAACATTTAGATATGAGGGGAACACAATTCATGACAGCAGCGACAACTAATCCACAACACCCTTGCCACTACATGTACAATCATGCACCGACACCTCGCACCATTAAGGTAACACCAGAGAGACATTACAGTATAACCAAATACTCCATTCCATACCACGCCCCACAGACATCACACAGTACAGAAAACACATACACACACACACCTAACCCGCAAAGCACTGACACGACTCGGTCCGAAGCCACCACCCATTAACAGGTCAGAGATCAGCCTGAGCAGATCGGATCGAGTTAACTTAGCGCGATTCCGATGTGGACATCCCCAACTTACGGACATATAAACACAGACTAGACAACTCCATAGACGACACCTGCCACCTGTGCCAGGACACACCACAAACAATTGAACACATTATGACAGACTGTACCGCTCTAGCACAACAACGAACACAACACAACATCACTAGTGCGCTGAACCTCTGGTCAACTCCGGAGAGGGCGACCGGTTACCTGCGTGCCGCCGGCTTTCTCGATCAGGGTGGGCTGATCGGCTAAACAACAACAACAACAACAACAACAAGACTAACTGGGAAGATACTGAGAACCTTTAAACGAAGGGATTGGATATAGTGATTCCTCTACTGAAAACATTAATCATACCCAAACTGAAATACTGCTCGGTCCTAACATGCCTATATAAAAAGGAAAAGAAGACATTCGACAGCTAGAAGTGATTCAGAGAAGCTTCACAGCCAAGATCAATGGGTGCAAAGAACTAAATTACTGGGAAAGGTTACGCGAATTAAACCTATATTCACTGGAAAGGAGAAGAGAGAGATACACCATTATTTACACTTGGAAAATAATGGAGAAACTAGTCCCAAATCTTACTCTGAACCCTGTAACTCCCCGAACAACAGTGAAAAGTAGAAAAGGAAGACTGTGTCGTGTTCCCAAATTAAAGGCTAGACAGGGAACATCCTTACCCTGGAAGAAAAGAGTTTTGTTGTGAGAGGACCAAAACTGTTCAATCAGCTGCCCAAAGACCTAAGGAACACGATTGGTGTTGTGGTGGACATCTTTTAAAGAAGACGCCTGGCTCAGAACAATCCCCGATGAGCAGGGCGTACCTGGCTATGTGAGGTGGAGAGTACAAGAAACCAACTCACTACTTCACTAGGCCAACTCAAGAGGAGGGGCGACAAGCTTGACCTTCTTGAAGTGAACAATCATCGCACGGAAAATTTGAAAGGTTGAAAGGAAAGGTATATGCATCATTATTTCCCCGACTGCTCTTCTTCTAAAATTAGAACTAAATTAAAATGATTGAAACTAATGAAATATGTAAATATTAAATATGACAAATTTCATTGCAATAAAATATACGTTGTGATGAAGTTTCAGAACGATATGCATTGTTCCTTTCCGTTCCTTTTACGTACTTAATTAATGTGGATTAGCTACACTATTTCATTTGAGAGGTTTCAATATGCATAAACAGTAAATCAAATCAAATTGGATATAGGGAATATATACTCTCAAAGGGGCTCATGAATATTTCGGTCAAAAGCAAAATTTGGAAGGCTGTCCGTGTGTATATATATATATATATATATATATATATATATATATATAGGGTGGGGCAAACGTCTGGCCCCATAGGAGGTTTATGTTCACATAGACTAAAATTTCGGTTCGGTTCGTCGCATTTTCTCTACCAATCATTTTCATCCGTATAAAGTCCAATTAGTCCAGGAACTACACGGTGATGACCTCGATCGTCGTAGGGAGTATTGTCAGTGGTTTATGCAACATAGGCAGTTGGAAAAGCGTATCATGTTCAGTGACGAAGCAATTTTTTACCTAAACGGTTCAGTCAACAGACATAATGCACGATATTGGGCTAAAGAAAATCCACATTGGATTGAGGACGGACGCTCGCAGTACAACCCAAGAGTTATGGTATGGGCTGCTATGTGGGGAGATACGATAATTGGCCCATACTTTTTCCCCGACACTGTAACTGGTGAATCATACCTTCATTTGTTAGCAAATTTCCTTACGCCTCGATTGTATGAACTACCATTACGGCATCAGAGAGCTATGTGGTTTCAGCACGATGGGGCTCCGCCGCATTTCGCAAGGGCCGTTCGCGAATTTTTGCAAGAAACATTTCAAGGGAAATGGATTGGTCGACGTGGGCCAATTGAATGGCCGCCCAGATCTCCGGACCTGACTCCTTTGGATTACTTCTTATGGGGACACCTTAAATCAGTTGTGTACGTTAAGAGGCCAAGAACAATACAGGCGCTAAAGGATACCATAACAGCAGAATTTGAAGCCATAAGAACGAATATTACCATCCTCAGGAATGTGCAAACGTCTTGCGTCAACCGGGTTACAAAGTGTTTAGAAGAAGGTGGACGTCAATTTGAACACCTATTGTAATTTCTGAATTAAAACTTTAAGGTAGGCCGAAATTTTCTTTTCCATTATAAACTTCCTATGGGGCCAGACTTTTGCCCCACCCTTAATATGTATAAAATGCAAAATTTTAAATGTGAATATACTCTAATATTAAATGAACCCTTATTATCTTATTATTTTAGCGTTTCCAATACAATTAAACTGATAAAAAATCTAAACTTTTATTAAATCAGTTTTGAATTGCTTTCTGTACTAGCGTAATTCGTCTACATTTTACATTTCTGCAATGTCCTCTCATTTTGTATATATATATATATATATATATATATATATATATATATATATATATAATGTATATTCATAAAATATATTCAAGAACTGTATATTCATACAATTTTTACTAGTTTAATTTTAAGTTTTTAACTGCCGAATAACCGACATTCAAGTAAACTCGCAAATCTGTGTGTTCGTCCTATAATTATACGAAAAGGTTTCAGTTTGTCTTTTGAAAGGTAAGCAGAATTGTTGAAAATCCATTACGAATACAAACAAACGATCGGAAAATAAAATACTCTCTCTCTCGTATGTAATATAATTATATATATACTTACTTTAGGTTACTTACTTTAGTTTCAGTATGTCTCTCTCTCTCTCTGACTTATGGATTTGATGTTATCTGTTTGGTTTGCAGAGTTATGTACCCTTTTTTCTGTAGCTCCTTCTCATTACCATATCTTAGAAGTTGGAATTTTTATTCGTTGACCTTCATATTGTTGTCTTCTGCCCACTGGAATAATGTTTCAAAGTCGTTTTGTAATTTTCTTATGTCAACTTCGTTCAATATTTCTTTACATATCTTTGTGTCATCTACGAAGCATGATACAATACTGTCCTTAATATCTGCATCAATATCTGCAATCATTATTATGAACAGCAAGGGAGCTAATACTGTTCCTTGTGGGACAGAGCTCACGACTTCCAAGACTTCCGATTTAACTCCGTTTACCACCACTCTTTGTGTTCTTTGCGTCAAGAAATTAAATATCCACCTTCCTAGCTTTCCAGTAAGTCCTCTATGCTTAAGTTTGTGTGCTATGATTCCATGGACACATTTATCAAAGGTTTTAGCAGAGTCCGTATATATTACATCTATGTTTTGTCCTCGACACAATGTTTCCAATATTTTCTCGTGGTGGTCTAGTAGCTGTGATAGACATGATCTTCCAGCACTGAAGCCATGATGATTTTGGTTGTACAAGTCGTTTTCTTGTAGGTAGTAGGTAGTTTTGCCTCTAATTATACATTCAAAACACTTTATAAGGTGTGAAGTGAGAGCTACTGGCCGATAATTTTTGGGCATTGCTCTGTTACCACGTTTAAACAGATGGACAATTTTTGCTTTCTTTGAAGGGAATGGAATTTGTCCTGTGTCGAGTGATTTCCTCCATCGTAAGTATATCGGTTTGGCAATACTTTCTTCGCATTTCTTCAGAAACGTGGCACTCCATATATATATATATATATATATATATATATATATATATATATATATATATATATATGTGTGTGTGTGTGTAGCCCTGTTCAAAAATCAACGTTTTCTTATTTTCATAGGTTTCTGTACTTTTTCCCATGCATTTTGACCTGTAAAGGCCGAAACTCACAACCATTTTGACCTAGGTTGTTGGGAAGCATTGCCGCATGGAGCTTTAAGTTTTCTGCCTTGAAATCGGCCAAAAGCACCAGTTCCGGGGTCCCTTGAATCATGTTTTGCACTATAACTTTTTATCTAAACAAGATAGAGCAACAAAATAGGCACCAAATTAAAGTGTTTTTAATCCTCTTTCTAACTTATACAATTATGATAGTCTTGGAACAAGAAATGGCACATTGGTACATACAAAGTTTTCAGAAATATCACAAAATTCGTTTTCTCACACTCAAGGCAGACAAGGCGCCTTATTCATGACACAAATTTGAGATTAACATTTTGTCACAAGTCTAATCGATCAAGAAGTGAAAGCATTACATGATGATTAATTTCATAATGACATTTACACAGTCAGTTGTTGAGAGTTTGTTTCTTGAAGCTGTCAAAGCGGCGTCTGTTGAACTTCACAGCTTGAAGGAGATAGTCCCTTTGCTTGGCATCTGTTGTTATGACATTTGCAAAGTCGCTCATCATCTTGACACCACGTTCAGCAATGTCATTCACCGCTTTCAGATTCTTAACATAGTCCAACGCTTTTCTGTAGTCCTCATTCTGTGGCCAAGACGTGACAGGTTCCAGAAGCCACTCGGATCCAATGTTCAGTGCGTCCAGCAGGAAATGTGATTCTGGGCCAATGAGATCAACCAGGGTGGTCTTAGCTGTGACTCTCTGGAATAGAGGCTTTCCTGTTCTGAAGCTGTCTGGCTTCTCAGTGGCATGTAACTGGGCAGCAATGTCGTGCTTCAATGTGTCACTCAATCTACTGCTGAACAGGGCAAATGGACGACTTCCTGCGTCAGGTACCATTTGTGGTTTTCTATCTTATTAAGTACTGCATCAGCAAGCTCTGGGTCAGTTTTCTTGTACTTCAACATGTCCTGGATTAGACTTAGATCATTCACGGGAGCATCTGCAGCAGACATTGACATCATCCATACAGGAGTGTAGAACAGCGCAAGGAAGGTGTTGAATCTTTCCAGCTTTGATACAGTGTCTTCGTCGTACTCAAGTTGATCTGCAAACATCAGCATTTTCATGGAGTACAGGTTTCTGGCCATCCATCTGGCCTGATGAATGGCGCCTGGTCGACTCCAGTGAATACCTCGGGGAGGCGTTCCTCCAAGAACAATGACTGTCAGTTCAGCCATTTCCCTGTAGTCGGCTCTTGGAAGCCTTTCTGCTGTTAGAATGTCTTGGAGTATTTCTTCACTGTTCTTCTTCTTTTCCTTCAGCCATTTGCTGTTGATAGCCAGCATCTTTGGGTTTTCCTTGGACAAGTCCGTCCAAACATCCTTCAGATGCTCAAACCAGGGATTATCTGGCCCCTTCACCTTCCCAAACAGCTTCTCCCAAACTGCTCCTACTAGGATTTCCAGGATGTGATGTCGACAGGCCGGATAAAACACCTTTTTGTTCAGCATTTTCTCTAGCAGTTTGACAGCTCCTCTGTGAACTCCACTGTTACTGGATGTAGTGTCAAAAACAAGGGCAGTAACATTATCCGTAAGTTCCCATGTCTCCAGTAAATCCATTGAAGCCTCAGCCTGAGCTGTGCCAGAAGAATTGTCGATGACAGGTACTCCCAATAACTTTCCTTCAGTGTATGAAGGTGGACCAGACACTAGCACAGCTAAAGTCTCTGAGGTACTTCCAGGTTTACTGCCCAAGACATCTTTGAGCAACTTTCCATCCCAGTGTAAGGCAGCGTACTGTCGGGGGTTTTCACAAAACTTGGACATGTGACTCTGGCTGATATTATACCTGGACAGCATTCTGTTGCGACGTGTTGTTGAGGTTGAGATGACGAAGTTATCCAGACCAGCCCCTCCAGCTTTCAAGGTGGCAGAAACCATGGCAGTAACTTGATTGTCTGATAAACCAAGACGATCAGCTGTATTGCAGATGACATCACATTCCATGACCTTCCTTGGAAACGTCAAAGTCACACTAGTCACAGTGTCTTGATGGTGAGAACATCCAGGACGAGGCTGATGGTAATCCATGTCCTCTGTGTTAGCGTCGTTGTCAGTTGAGTCACCCCAGGTAATGTCATCCACATGAACAACTGCCTCTTGTTCTGCTGCAGCTGTAAAATAGTACAACATGTTAAGACAGTAATTGTTAAGTACATGCTAAATATCGCAATGGAGTAAAACTTAAAACTTTTTGTAACGTTCAAAGTAATTAGTTTTACCTTGTTCTTGTCTATGCTGCAGTCTTTCATTCCTCGCTGCTTGCTGCAGGGATCTTGTCTCAAAAATCTTGTCATGACCAGACATATGACCTTTCCTCTCAGTCTTTTGGTCTTCGTAGAACCTGATATCCTCATCTTTCTTCTCTCTGGATAACAGTCTGTTGTTCTGTATTTCCTGGATTGCATCTGGAGCTCCTATATCGAACAGGCTGTCTAATTCCAGCACAAATGCTCCTCTTTTTCCTCCAGGGTTACTTGCTCTTCCTTTGCTTTTCACCAGAGCACGATGTTTCTCATGTAGTTTCATGAAGAGCTTCATTGCGTTGTACTTGGTCATTGTCTTGATCCTAGCCATCTGCCAGAATGGGATGATAGATTCAACTGTTTCATATGCAAGGTCTTGAACCATGGGCCTCCCTGCATTTTCCGGTAAATTCTGAAGATTAAGGAAATACTGGAACGCCTGTCTGTTGGTGGGAAGCTGGGAACCACTGATAAAAGCTGAAGGGTATCCAACCAGGAAAGTTTCAGTGAGAGATCTGGTAGATGGCCCAGTTGACACCTGCCTGTGGACAGTACGTGGAGGTTCTGAGATATCAACTGTGCGCCCACGGAGCTCCCTCAGCTCCTTGCTTAATGCCATTTTGAAGTTGTAACTTGTAGATGGTTTTTAGATTATGATTGAGTTTCTGTTGTTTCCTGAAAAATGATAGATAATATATTATTATTATTATATTATTAATTATTATTTATTTATTATTATTATTATATTATATTATTATATTATTATTATTTATTAATTTTATGCTCTTTCATTTGATACCTAATTTGTTGCTCTATCTTGTTTAGATCAAAAGTTAAAGTGCAAAACATAATTCAAGGGACCCCGGAATTGGCGCTTTGGCCGATTTCAAGGCAGAAAATTTAAAGCTCCATGCGGCAATGCTTCCCAACATCCTAGGTCAAAATAGTTGTGATTTTCGGCTTTTTCAGGTCAAAAGGCATGGGAAAATGTACAGAAACCTATGAAAATAAGAAAAAGTTGATTTTTGAACAGGCCTAGTGTGTGTGTGTGTGTGTGTGTAAGAGAGAGAGAGAGAGAGAGAGAGACATACTGAAACTTTTTTTTGTATAATTACATAGGCCCGCGAATGAAAACTTTGTAAGAGTTGTTTTCTTACTAACAACTGATTTTATATAATTCAACTACACTGATTTCGAATAAGGTGTCCATTTTTTCTATCACGTAAGGATTTTCTGCAAAATGGAAGGGAAAAAACAACAAAATAAATAAATATTATTTATTTCAATTTACATTAGGTACCTATTTCGCTTTGTTATACTAATTACAAATGCAAACAACTTTAAAAAGAAAGAAGACTATTAACGTCAATTACATATTCATCTTTATTTGTCCTAAGTTTTCTTGTGAGATCTATGCCTTTAAGTCTCAAATGTACGTGCTGTTCCTTTTCTTTTATGTAATAATTCTGGAGTATCCCCTCGTTTCAACATCCAGCAGTAATCAGCCATCATGCTGATGTCCCACCTTCCCTAATATCTCTTCTCCATTTCATTGATGTCTTGGTGAAGCCGTTCTCCTTGTTCTTCGCTGAGTGCTCCGAGATTCTCAGGGAAGTAATCCAATTGTGAATGTAAGAAATGTAATTTTAAACTCATATTACATTACAACCCAACTCTTTGAACTTATTTAGCATGTTGTTCACAATCTTTTGGTAATTTGGGTCCTTGTTGTTACCCAAAAATTTGCTGATATCCTTAAAAGCAATCTACGCTTCTTTTTCAAGATTGTTCATTGTTCTTTCAAAGCGTTCATTCAAAGTCAGTTTTCTAATCTGGGGACCAACGAAAATGCCTTCTTTCAATTTTGCTTCCGAAAGAGTTGGGAATTTACCACAAAGATACTTAAAACGATCTCCATCTTCATCTAAGGCCTTAAGAAATTGCTTCATCAAGCCCAATTTTATGTGAAGCGGAGGTGAAAGGACTTTCTTCGTGTCAATCAAACTTTCACGCTGAATGTCTTTAGAACCAGGTGTCAGGTTGACTCTGCGTGGCCATTCTTTTTTTATCCAGTGCTGAGTTCTTGCTCGGCTATCCCATTCACACAAAAAACATGGAAAATTCGTATAACCTGGTTGTTCACCTAACAACATACAAATCACTTTTAAGTCTCCCCAAAGTAGTCAACCGTGTTCTTTGTATTTAACCTTAGCTAGAAGAAGCTCGAGATTTTCGTACGTTTCCTTCAAGTGAACCGAATAAGCCACAGGAACGGATGCATACAAGTTACCGTTGTGAAGGAGGACTCCTTTTAGACTTCTTTTGGAGGAATCAATGAAAAGTCTCCACTCATTTGGAATGAATTTTCTTGAGAAAAATATTGAATGAATTCTTTTTCTCGATTTCTGTACCAGTAAAATGACGTCCCGGGAGAAAACAAGTTCTTTGCACGAAGTCTGGATCCCAAAATCTCTGAAGAATCGTTCGGGAGACACAAATCTCTTACCAAATCATTAAGTTCACTTTGTGTAAACAATTGGGGTTCACCAGATTTGTCGGTTCGAAAACAATCAATATCATCGTTTCCATCGTCATCAAACACCGAATCAGATGAAGTTATATCAAGAGTATTTGGTTTAGTAGGTACAAGTATACCAGGTCCATGAGCAACAGGTCTTATAGCAGAGTGAAAGTTTGGATAGAGAAATTTCCTTTTTATTTTTAGTATTGTAGCCTTGCACGTTACATGAACAAAATTAGCAGTCATTGCTATGATTTCTAGGCTCACGCCAGACCATTGGAATCCCAAAAGGTAAAGAATCCTTTTTACCTTTACTCCACAGTCTAAGTTGTTCAACACAAACACTGCAAACTTTATGTAGAGCCCATGATTTGTCTTGATCCCCACGTTTCATTCCGAAGTACGCATAGCATGCTTTCTTGACGAAGTCTGTAATATCTCGCCTTTGTTTTTGACAGTAAATTTTCCACAAATATAACCGAAAATGTTTGGGCTATTTACACACCCTCTGGTTGCCATAGTGACAAATAAACAAATTTCAAGAGAAATATAGTCACTGCGCATAGTCACTGACTTATCTCGTGGCTTGACAATCACTTATATACTAGCGGTGCGTTTCTCGAATGTTCTAGAAGACGCTATAACGTCACTTCTGATCTGGAAGCATTTATAGGCAGTAGTTTCTAATCAAAATTTAATTGAGTCAATTTTAATGAAAATTACTTACATATGTAGTATGAAATATGACATTTTGTGAAAAATCTGTACGTGATGACGAAAAATGAATATTATTATCGGAATCAGCGTGCAAAAATTACTCTATAAGTGACAAAATATTTCGGACAACAAAACCATCACAGGCCTGTGAAATATAGGACTAACACACAGACTTGCGAGTTTACTTGAATGTCGGTTATTCGGCAGTTGAAAACTTCAAATGAGATTAGTAAAAATTGTCCTTGAATATAATGAAATCCAGAGCAATGTGGATCATTCTTCTCTGCACCTATGTAGAATGTTTGGCAATTTTAAAGAACTGTAAGATATTCTAAAAAAAAAAAAATGAAGAAACGGAAGCGAATGTATATAAAGCAAGTTTTATATAAAATAAATCTAGTTTCATGAGCAAACTTGACAGTCGTTTATTCCTATTAAAACTCCAAAGAGAAACGCCTTTTTTTTCTACAGTCCTTCATAAAATGTACTGAAGTTCATTTATGTCAGCCGCTTTACTCTGGTATAAACTTTTTTCTATATTCATTCTTTGAGATTTGAACTTTTCAAACTTTATTTATTAATACATATTAAAACTTTCCGTTTATTATCTCTCTCTCTCTCTCGCTCTCGCTCTCGCTCTCGCTCTCTCTGTTACTGTAGCTCTTTCGGTTGTAAAATTCTTCTTTTAATAAAAATTCTTTTTTTGTTGTAAAAATTCTCCAAAAATTCCATTGTCCGACATGGACATCGCTAATGTGCTTAATGAGTACTTTGCGGGAGTGTTCACCAGGGAGGATACCCGCGTCATCCCCGAGCCAGGCGTGAGGCACGAAGGTGCTGGCCTGGATAGTGTTCGATGTACCGCGACAGTCGTTGCCGATAGAATAGACAAACTGAGCGCGTTTAAGGCTCCTGGGCCAGACCAGTTTCTCCCCAGAGTGTTGCGAGAAGTGCGCGACCAGGTGGCTCCCCACCTGGCTACAGTCTTCAACAAATCATTGGAGATGGGACAGGTGCCTGGCGACTGGACGGAAGCCAACGTGACCCCTATCTTTAAGAAAGGGGATCACGAAAGTCCAGGGAACTATCGTCCCATTAGTCTCACTTCAGTTGTAGGTAAATTATTAGAGAGGATAATAGCGGATAGGATCGTTGATCATTTGGATTCGTACAAGCTGCTTGGGGACTCCCAACATGGGTTTAGACGGAATAGGTCGTGTCTCACCAACTTGCTCGAGTTTTTCCACGTCATGTTGAGTGAGTATGATAAGAGTAGGGCGATTGATATACTTTATCTCGACTTTCAGAAAGCCTTTGATAAGGTACCTCACCGCCGGCTAATGGCGAAAGTGCGTGCGCTGGGTATCGGTGGGGAAATAGGTAGGTGGATTGAAAATTGGCTGAGGAATAGGCGGCAAAGGGTTGTAATTAAAGGTGCTAATTCGGGTTGGGCCTCGGTCACTAGTGGGGTTCTTCAGGGTTCCGTTTTGGGGCCACTGTTGTTTATCACTTACATAAATGACATCGACGGTGGCATCGTCAGTCGGATCGCCAAATTCGCTGGTGACACCAAGCTTGGGGCCAATGTTGGGACGCCCGAAGCGATCGAGGAACTGCGTGTGGACCTAGGTAGGATAGGAGAGTGGTCAGAAAAATGGCAAATGCCGTTTAACTTGGGTAAATGCAAAGTGATGCACATTGGCTACGCCAATCCCAAGTCGGACTACTCGATGTTGGGGAGTCATATCGAGGTGACTGATTTAGAAAAGGACTTGGGTGTGCTAATTAGCAGCGACCTTAAGTTTACGAAACAGTGCGTAGAGGTGGTAAAGAAAGCCCAGAAACTATTGGGTTATATCAGGAGGCAATTTCAGTTTCGGAACAAGGAGATTGTGCTCTCTCTGTACAATTCCCTGGTTCGGCCGCACCTGGAGTATGCTGTGCAGTTCTGGTCGCCCACCCTCAGGAAAGATATTGAGAGGCTGGAGCGAGTGCAGGCGAGGGCCACAAAGTTAATCCCTTCCGTTAGGCATATGGGCTACAATCGACGGTTAAGCGCCCTGAACTTGTTTTCGCTTGAAACTCGGAGGCTGCGCGGTCAACTGATCGAGGTCAACTGATCGAGGGGTTCAACGATGTCGATTTTAGAAGCATGTTTAGTTTAAATGATAACCCAACTCGCAACAATGGTTGGAAGCTGGATTTGAAATGGTTTAGGACTAGTGGGTGTGGGAATTACTTTACGTATAAGATCCGTGACACATGGAACAGGTTACCCTCAGAAATTGTGAACAGTTCCTCTGTGGATCAGTTCAAGAAAAGGTTAGACCAAATCTTGCACATTATTTGAGTGTAACTCCTTGTAACCTTTATTCCTCTTTTCTGACCAACTTCATGAGATCTGTTAAAATCTTTAAAAATTAAATTGCATAAACGTTTATCTCTTTTCGAAAAAAAAATATTTTTTTTCAGATCATTTTAAAGGTTTTTGGGAAAGTGATTCTGCAAAATCAGACGAAATGAAGTTGTGCATTTTTCAAACCCATCCTTTTATGTATTATGTAACAACTTTTAAAGTAATTTTAAATTCATCGTATGTTATGTCATTGTTTTTGTATATTTGAAACGTTAGTCTCCGAAGGCTCACGTTGATTTGGGCGAATAATTCTTTAAAAGAAAAATAATAGTAATCCGTGAAAACGGTTAGAAACTGGCACAATGCTCAGACCAACTAATGCGGCCCATTATCCTAACTGCTGTATTTTTATTATTAACTAGCAACATCGGGAGGCGTTCTCCCGACCTCAGTGGTTTGACTTCACTCGCAGAGAAACAGTGTTACCCACTGAGGTACAGAGCTGGATTTATAAAAATGTTTGTAAACGTTAATGTTTTTCACAAATATTTTAAACCAATTCCATTAATATTAGTATCGGATCATAAATATATAGTTACTTTTCATACAAACAAGAATATATATATCAGATGTCTCCCAAAATGTCCCTATTTCTAAATAAATTTTCTAAGCTATAAAAAGGAATCTACACATAAAGACAAACGCAAAAATTATTTAAAACATACGAGTTTATTAACCTTAATTAAACATGTTGGATGCAAGGTTTCTCTCCAGGGGGGGTGAACCTTGTAATGACCCGTTCGTGGGTGGCTGAGTGGCAACGTTTCTGGAGATGAACGATCATCAAGAACAAACGTGAAATGTAACGTTGAGTTTCGTACCCAAATTTAGTTTCACAATCGGAATGTTACCCAGATAATATTGCTACCCTAAGTTCACTAATTTAATGCCCACTAGTTTACTGTTTAATGCACGAAGATGTTTGGTAGCGTGGTCCTTCTTACACAATTTTATGCAAACATCGGAGTATCACCTGAAGATCAGGGCCCCCATGTATTCTTGTTTTTGCTTTACAGTAACAAATATAATAAATTAAAATGAATGCCTGGTTAGGTCAACTATACGCCCTTGACGATTGGTTAGGTTAAGTCGTGATATTTTCGTTAGTTTTAACGAAGATATCAGTTGGTAATTGAGGCTGGAGGCCCTGATCTTCAGGGTGATTCACATCGGATGTTACAGTTCAATGGTAGGTATTCAAATTTTGTTTTTCTTCACTTCTCAGCTAAGTAAGAATGCTTCAACTTTTAAAGTTCATTTATGTTAAAATATAATTTAAACTGTTATTCTAAAACACTAAAAAGTTTTAAAATTTAATATTAAGTTGATTCACAGGTTAAATTAAAATTACAGTATATAATGTTAGAAAAATGGGATCTTTTCCGTTTGACTGCCGCCATTGAAACATAGCCTTCTTTAGTTAGCTTTATAAGGCTAACTAACAAAAATATCACGACCTAACCTAACCAATCGTCAAGGTCGTACAGATGACCTAACGATTGGTGGTGCTACTGTAGTATGCGGTCTACCGACGATTGGTTAGGTTTAGTCATGATATTTTCGTTAAAACTAACGAAAATATCATGACTAAACCTAACCAATCGTCAAGGGCGATTGACAATGGAATGTAAACAAACAATTAGTAAACAAGATAAGAAGCTATAATTAAAAGGTAGACCGCCGAATCGTAGGTAGACCGCATACTACAGTAGCACCCGATTGGTTAGGTTAGGTCGTGATATTTTCGTTAGTTAGCCTTATAAGGCTAAGTAAAGAAGGCTGGGGGCACTCACCTCTTATGTTTCAATGGCGGCAGTCAAACTGAAAAGATCCGAAAAATGGAATAGACCTTAGTCAAAAATAAAATAGGCCTAATGAAAAGGAAATAAAGACGAGAGTGAAGAGGACTCGTCCTGCGCGTGCCCTAGGGTAGAATTAAATGGATCACCTGAAGATCAGGGCCCCCAGCCTTCGTTAGTTAGCCTTATAAGGCTAACTAACGAAAATATCACGACTTAACCTAACCAATCGTGAGGTCAATTGTACGCCCTTGATGATTGGTTAGGTTAAGTCGTGATATATTCTTAGCCTTACAAGGCTAACTAACAAAGGCTGGGGGCCCGATCTTCAGGTGATCCAATTAAATTGAATTTACTACCCGAGGTTCATATTGAAAGTAGGCCCTATTTACCCACGGCTATGGTGGATAAGTAGGTAAAAATGACAAGTGAGCGCTGATAAGATCTCGTTTTGACTCGTCCGTCACAAGCTCGCTCTCTCGGTGACTGTCTCTGACTTTCTCTGACCTTCTCTCTGAACTCATTGTTTGCAACTCTCTATTTGAATGTCTTCTACTGACTCTCCGGTCTTCTTGCGTGCTCTCTTTCTCCCTTTCAGGTTTTCACTTTGCGTTGGGAAAGATAGTCTTAATTCCTTTGTCTTAGAAAAACATTTTAAATGAGTCATTTTACAAGGTTTTAGATATCAAAACTGTTTTACATTAAACTAACCCATTTGACCTATTTAACAACATTAAATTTGTTTTAATTATACAGTATATTCCAAGCACTATTTGAGCACTAAACTATTTACTAATGCGTGATTGGATGAAAGAGCTGTGAAATCGCGTGATCAGTTTTTTCACAACCCCATTCGTGAACAAAATTTCCGGTACTTTTCCGTTATACTCCCGCAATTTCGTCTTTCCCAGTTAGGTCAACTGTACGCCTTTGACAATTGGTTATGTTAAGTCGTCTTATTTTCGTTAAAACTAACGAATAATTTAACGAAATACTAACGAATATGTTTCACCGTAGTTTGCAAATACCTCGAGGAAAATTCTTGCGGTGGAGTCTTCATTGTCTGGAAGTGAAACAAAACTTAAGGATTAAGGTGTTCCAAAAGCCAGAATCATATCTTACTATCGATGCTGCCTACTGCCTCCGGGAAATGTTGCGAACACGGGCTTCCTTCTAGCTGCTCTACAACAGTAGTTCTTGTTAAGATATCGTCTGCTGATCCAAGAGCTAACCTTAATCTGAACAGCCAATTAAGCAGCGGTTTGCGAGGGTTCGATTCTGCACGTCTTCTGACGGCATGAAACGTTCTTTCAGATGAACCTGGACGGCCAGGACGATAAGCAACTGTTATTTTCTTGAACTGCTCAATAACTCTATTAATTGTTGATAAAAGAATGCAAAAGCCTTCGCGAAATTCCCTTTTGACTTTGCTCTGCTTCCCAAAGTCCAATACGGGCTTCCTTCTAGCTGCTCTACAACAGTAGTTCTTGTTAAGATATCGTCTGCTGATCCAAGAGCTAACCTTAATCTGAACAGCCAATTAAGCAGCGGTTTGCGAGGGTTCGATTCTGCACGTCTTCTGACGGCATGAAACGTTCTTTCAGATGAACCTGGACGGCCAGGACGATAAGCAACTGTTATTTTCTTGAACTGCTCAATAACTATTAATTGTTGATAAAAGAATGCAAAAGCCTTCGCGAAATTCCCTTTTGACTTTGCTCTGCTTCCCAAAGTTTGTTTACATTCCATTGTCAATCGCCCTTGACGATTGGTTAGGTTTAGTCATGATATTTTCGTTAGTTTTAACGAAAATATCATGACGATAAGCAATAACGATAAGCAACTGTTATTTTCTTGAACTGCTCAATAACTCTATTAATTGTTGATAAAAGAATGCAAAAGCCTTCGCGAAATTCCCAATTGTTTGTTTACATTCCATTGTCAATCGCCCTTGACGATTGGTTAGGTTTAGTCATGATATTTTCGTTAGTTTTAACGAAAATATCATGACGATAAGCAATAACGATAAGCAACTGTTATTTTCTTGAACTGCTCAATAACTCTATTAATTGTTGATAAAAGAATGCAAAAGCCTTCGCGAAATTCCCTTTTGACTTTGCTCTGCTTCCCAAAGTCCAATAATTCGACCTGTTGTGAAATCAATAAATCCCCTGGAACCTCTGCCTCGTGACCTTGTGAAATACAAACTAATTTATCTTTGAGAGTTAACTTACCGTTGGTTTCGATAGATTATATTTCTTTCCAACAAGTTTAAGGACAATATACAGAGGGTTGACACATATATGTAGACACTCATAACTAGAGCCCGGATGTTCAGGCAAAATACCATTACATAGGTCGTTGTATAGGCCTATTTTTGGACTCTAATGGAATAATACTAGAAAATAATGGAAAAAAGGAAAATTAGGCACTTTATGACGAAAAAGGTACTTTTTTCCTGTAGACGCAAAAATAGGCAAAACAAAGGAATTTATGGCATTTTGCCTAAACATCCGGGCTCTACTCATAACCAACTCAATGTTGGCACGAGATCAAATTTGGCGTGCTTTAGTTACTGTTTTAGCTAGTGAAGATGAAAACTGGTGTCTTCGAAACGTTTATTTAATTGCAAGAAATGATTTCTACTACAAAATGAGTCCTCCTTTTCATCCTACGGATAAAGTTCCCTACAAGGAAGCTGCTCTCTCATATACAGTATATACAGTATATAAATTACGTCTATATATATTTTTTCAAATAATTTTTGCCATTAATTCGCAAATTAGCTTCACATTCTCTGATCATTTTGGAACGGTGTCATGTTAGGTTTATGTACTGCACAAAATTACTCTATGTACAGGGAGTTGACATGTGTACAGTGCCCACGCTTAACAAACTCAACGCTGGAACGATGATCAACTCATCCAACGAATGGATCAGTCAGTCACTGCATATGAACACCAGTGACCACATGTCGATTCTCTTAGGCCGGATATTAAGGAAAACGTTCAATAAACCCACTTCCAGACAGAACTTGATTGACATGTTGAAGTCGGAGTGAGACAAAATTCCGAGAGAAAATTTCAGATCTCATTAAATCGATGCCTGACCGCATTTCTGCGTTAACAAAAGCTCAACGGGAATAAACCGAGTATTGAATAATTTTATTTCAATTGATATGCATTGATGCATGTTATTATTTAGTAATAAGGAGTTCTGTGAATAAATGGGTATCTATATATTCCATATATATATGTTACACACAGACCGTGCATGGAATAAGAAACTCTTTTCGGAAAAATAAATCCACTATAGTTCGAATAAGTGATGGTAAATGACAAATAGTGTAGTTTTTCTTTTTCATGATGGAAGCCCAACGTGGGCAACGGGTCACTCGCAAAGAGGCCCCAAAATATAGCGTCCCTCACCAGCTATCTGCCAAGAAGAAAGGATCCAGCTTTGGGACAGTGTTCCATGCACGGTCTGTGTGTAATGTTAAAGTTTCAAAGGGGACCATTCTGAGTTGTAACACATTAAACGGACATGTTATGTGCCTTGAAAAGTGGACGCTCAAATTTTCCGGTTAAGGTTTAAATTTTGGATTTTGGCTAAAAACACAAAAGTCACCCCTTTTACTTTGATGTATTCAATCCGATGGGAATGTAACGAGTTTCTTGCGTAGATTGAGGTCCTGAATGCAGTAGGCTTGGTGGCTTTAAACCCTAGATTCTGTCTCAAAGCCGAATCCTATCTGCTTGGCAGATAGCTGGTGAGGGAAGCTCTATTTTGGGGCCTCTTTGCGAGTAACCCGTTGCCCACACTGGGTTTCCATCTTGAAAAAGAAAATACACAGTATTTGTCATTTACCATTAGTTATTCAGGAACGATACAGGGGTCAAAGTTGAAGTCTTCAAAAAAAGACTAGATGCTTGGCTCAGGACGGTACCAGATGAACCGGGTGTGCCTGACTATGTGCGGTGGAGAGCGCAAAAGAGCAATTCGCTCCACCGCCAAGCCAGGCCGAGAGGCGGGGTCACCAGGTTGACCTTCGTGTAAAGAAAGACTAACGCACGGAACTGTTAACGAGGTATAGTGGATTTAATTTTCACAGAACAGTTCCTTGTTCTATGCCCCGGTCTGTGTGTAACATAGAAGTTTCTCAGCGGACCATTCTGTGTTGTAACATATATATATATATATATATATATATATATATATATTAGGGTGATGCACAAATCATGACCATCGTGGATTTTTAGGGATACCCCCTCATTTGTTCCAATTTGTCACAAAAACACCCTGTGAGAAATTCCAGGTCAAACAAATAACATTCAGAGGTCGCGCCCGCCAATTGAAAATTTGAAAATTACAAAAAATTAGAGTAAAATCAAATTTTTTGAATTTGTCCTTATTTTTGTTGCAGGTTTGTTGCAGGTTGCAGGTTTTGTGCAGGTTTGCTGCAGGCAGAGTGGTAGGTGATGCGTATATGAGCAAATAGCGTTCAAGGAAATCGGTATCGCAGTGTGCTTGTGGCAGTGTCCAGGAGAGGTGCTATATCAGTGAGTCTCTCCGCCTCAATTTCTCTTCTATTTCCTCTATCTTAATTGTGACAAAAATGAGATCAAGAAGCTCAACAGATATCTGGCTGATCGGTCAACAAATAGATAAATTGAATCAAAGTAAGCTTCCATCAAAGAAAGAAGTAATTTCCTTATTCATGAATTATTAGCATATCAAGAATGAAACTGTCAGAGAAGCATTAACTTCAACCGTTAATGATGTATTGGAAGTGTGGCAGAGAGCAGGAATACCAACAACCCAGAAATGTAATGTTGTGAAGAAATTAAATAAACTGTATGATGAGTGGCAAGGGCTGAAGAAGAGCAAAGGAAAAAAATCGAAGTTTTCAATAGAGAAAGAGAATACATGGAAAGAAAAATTGGATGGACTCTTTGATATTGCGCATGCAAATGCTAACGAGTTAATAACTATTGAGGAAGATAGAGAGTTTCTACGGCTACAAAGGGAAGGTCGAAAGGGTAAAATGATGGCAGTTGATAAGGATGAAGAAAAACGTCGAAAGGAAGCTGCGAAGAGACATGAAAAATGGATAAGAAAAGGTTACATGAATCAAGTGCATTTGATGAAACAGTTGTTCTTCGCAGCAGCAGTTCCTGCAGTGATTCACCTGCATCTACGGAAGAAGAAGTAGATCTGGAAGTGCCCTCAACATCCAAAAGAGGCCTTCCAAGAAAAAAATTCAAGATTATGAATGAAAATCTGCTTTCCTCATTGGATGTTGCTAAGATCAGCGACCGATCAGCCTCTTTAATAATTATTCCAACGATCGCAAATGTTGGAAAAGATCCAGAGAATTACAATGTTAGCTACTCATCGATTCGCAGGGCAAGACAGAAATCAAGAAAGAAGTTCAGTGAAAACTTGAAAGAAGAATTTCAAGCTGACAAACCCTTGATTGTTCATTGGGATGGCAAACTCCTCGAAGACATTACCGGGAATGAGGTTGTTGATCGTTGCCAGTCCTAATCTCTGGCAGTGGAGAAGATCAACTGCTTGGAGTGCCAAATATAGATCATGGCACAGGAAAGGATACTGCAAATGCAGTACATCAGGCGATCATTGATTGGAATCTAATAGATAAGGTAAAAGGCATGTGTTTCGATACAACTGCATCGAACACAGGTCGTAAAAACGGAGCTTGTGTCCGAATTGAACAGAAAATGGAGAAAGATTTGTTGTGGTGTCTTTGTCGACACCATATCCTTGAAATCATGTTGGAAGCAGTGGTATCCCCTGCATTACAGGCTTCATCAGGCCCTGACATTCAGTTATTCAAAAGATTCAAAACAAACTGGAATAAGATTAATCTAACTTCATACGATAAATTAGAAAATTATCCACAAAAGGAAAAAGAGGAAATCATCAACTTTGCAGCAAGAAAAATCAATGAAGATCAACCTCGCGACGATTACAGAGAGTTATTGGAACTGACAATCATCTTGCTTGGCGGTACTCCAACGACTGGAATAAAATTCAGGAAGCCTGGGGCTTATCATAGAGCCCGTTGGATGGCGAAAGTCATTTATTCAATGAAAATCTTTATGTTCAAAAGTCAGTTCAAAATAACAGCAATAGAAGAAAGAAATCTAAAAGAAATTTGTTGGTTTTCTGTTTCAATTTATATTAAGCATTGGTTTTCAGCACCCTGCGCAGCAAGTGCTCCACGAAATGATCTGAGTCTTCTCAAGAATCTTCACAGCTACAAAAGCACACATGAACAACTAGCAAATGCTGCTTTAGAAAAATTCAAGAATCATTTGTGGTATCTCTCAGAAGAGTTGATCGCATTGGCTTTCTTTGATGATAAAATCAGCTTTGACACCAAAAGAAAAATGAAGGAGGCTCTTACAAAATCTTCGGAGCCAGATCCTCCAAAGAAGACACAAATAGACATCAAAACTATTGACAATAAGCAGCTTGAAGATTTTGTAACTGCTAACACAAAGTCCTTCTTCAGTATACTCGGATTGTCTTCAACGTTCTTGAGCAAACCAGTAGAAGATTGGCTTCTCGATGAGAGTTATTGGGTTGCAAAGAACGTAGTGAATCACATGAAAGTTGTTAATGATATTGCTGAAAGAGGAGTGAAATTGATTGAAGATTATAACAAATTAATTACCAATGATGAACAACAGAAGCAATATCTACTGCAAGTTGTATCAAATTATCGGAAGAAGCTTCCGGACAAAACTAAGAAAACTCTCGTATCTTTGACGCAACAGTAAAATTTACGAGTATATCCATTCTATGTATCTATTGTAAATATCTATTGTATTGTATCTGTTTTATGAACAAATGGAAAAGAGGAAGGTGGTATGATAGGCCTCGTGTGGAACTTCCACTCAAAAAAAAAGTAACGTGACGCTTGCTGTACCTCCTGGGTGTCATGGAAATCAGCAAATTTTCAAATGGCGGGCGCGACCTCCAAATATTCGAATTTACCCGAAATTTCCCCAGGATCATTTTTCCACCAAATTAAACCAAATGAGAGGGTATCTCAAAAATTTGAAACAAAGAAATTTTACTCCCCCACTTTTGCATCACCCTAATATATATATATATATATAATATACACACAAACTCAGAATGGTCCCCTGAGAAACTTATATGTTAAACACAGACCGTGCATGGAACAAGGAACTCTTCTGGGAAAATTAAATCCACTATAGTCCGAATAAGTAATGGTAAATGACAAATACCATAGTTTTTCTTTTTCATGATGCTAGCCCGACGTGGGCAACGGGTCTCCCGCAAAGAGGTCCCATAAATATAGCTTCCCTCACCAGCTATCTGCAAAGCAGACAGGATCCAGCTTTGGGACATGGATCTAGGGTTTAAAGCAAGCCTAGTCCCACTACATTCAGAACCTCTATATAAGTAAAAGACTCGTTGCATTCACGTCGGATTGAATAAATCAAAGAAAAAGGGGTAACTATTGTATTTTTAGCCAAAAAAACAAAACTTAAACCTCAACCGGGACATTGAGCGTCCACTTTTCAAGGCACGTAACACGTCCGTTTAATATACACAAACTCAGAATGGTCCCCTGAGAAACTTATATGTTAAACACAGACCGTGCATGGAACAAGGAACTCTTCTGGGAAAATTAAATCCACTATAGTCCGAATAAGTAATGGTAAATGACAAATACCATAGTTTTTCTTTTTCATGATGCTAGCCCGACGTGGGCAACGGGTCTCTCGCAAAGAGGTCCCATAAATATAGCTTCCTTCACCAGCTATCTGCAAAGCAGACAGGATCCATGTCCCAAAGCTGGATCCTGTCTGCTTTGCAGATAGCTGGTGAGGGAAGCTATATTTATGGGACCTCTTTGCGAGAGACCCGTTGCCCACGTCGGGCTAGCATCATGAAAAAGAAAAACTATGGTATTTGTCATTTACCATTACTTATTCGGACTATAGTGGATTTAATTTTCCCAGAAGAGTTCCTTGTTCCATGCACGGTCTGTGTTTAACATATAAGTTTCTCAGGGGACCATTCTGAGTTTGTGTATATTAAACGGACGTGTTACGTGCCTTGAAAAGTGGACGCTCAATGTCCCGGTTGAGGTTTAAGTTTTGTTTTTTTGGCTAAAAATACAATAGTTACCCCTTTTTCTTTGATTTATTCAATCCGACGTGAATGCAACGAGTCTTTTACTTATATAGAGGTTCTGAATGTAGTGGGACTGGGCTTGCTTTAAACCCTAGATCCATGTCCCAAAGCTGGATCCTGTCTGCTTTGCAGATAGCTGGTGAGGGAAGCTATATTTATGGGACCTCTTTGCGAGAGACCCGTTGCCCACGTCGGGCGAGCATCATGAAAAAGAAAAACTATGGTATTTGTCATTTACCATTACTTATTCGGACTATAGTGGATTTAATTTTCCCAGAAGAGTTCCTTGTTCCATGCACGGTCTGTGTTTAACATATATATATATACTGTATATATATATATATGTTAACACTCCGTCTATGGCCTTGGATGGTTCAAGGTTGACGGGGATAATGGTTAGGTGGCAACATTGGATTTCTCACTCTGGGGTAGTTGGTACAGTGTAAGGAATCACAGTAGTTTCTTTGATACTACACTCCGATTTCTTCTTGTAACGGATCGAAAGATTCTGTGAACACTTACTGGGTGATTGGTGTTTACCCGATTCTTCTGGTCGCGTATCGGATAAATTATTTATTTTATTTTAAAACTAAGTTCTCTGGAGAATACAGGGCTCAAAGGAAAAGACAAAGATATCCGCTTACTCTATTTTTACTGCTTCTAAAATATTACAAGTAATGCTTCAGCCTCTTGGTCATATCAGACAGCACAATAATTTGAAAGATTACAGTAGTTTATATATGATTTAACTTGGTGACGTCATTATTGTTTAATATTGACTTTTTTTTTACTTCGATTGTAGGCTGAATTCTTTTGCTAACTCATCCATATTATGTGGATCTTGCAGAAACTGATAAAGCAAAATATATGAAGATCAAACCAAATTCTGCTGTAACAGCACATTGAAAAATCTGTTGTTATTATGATTTGCGGTGGCAATTAAAATGAAATTTAAGATAAGGTAAGTGATTAGGTAATTTAAAAAAAATAATAATTCATCAATTACTTAGCAAAAATAAAACTGAAAGAAAATTAAAATTTTAATTATTTCTCCAAACTTGCACTTTATATACAATTAGAGTGTCACAGGAGTTTGGACTTATATGCAAAAATGAATGTTAGAATTATCATTGTGTACACACACACATACACACACACACACAGTATATATATATATATATATGCACTAGAATCACAAAATAACACGTGACCTTATTAATAAGCAAACAACCACAAGGAAAAGGAAACACAAAGTCCGAGCGCTTTCGTGATATATTCACGAAAGCGAAAGCGCTCGGACTTTGTGTTTCCTTTTCCTTGTGGTTGTTTGCTTATATATATATATATATATAATATATATATATATATATATATTATATATGGTGCTCTTCCAATATGTGCTCTACCGCGAAAATTTACATTCCAATACGTGATCTACCTTAGATTATTTGGATTAGCAGCAGGTACGTTAGTTAGCCTTATAAGGCTAACTAACGAAAATATCACGACTTAACCTAACCAATCGTCAAGGGCGTATAGTTGACCTAACGATTGGTTAGGTTAAGTCATGATATTTTCGTTAGTTAGCCTTATAAGGCTAGTTTCACGGTAGAGCACGTATTGGAATATGGTAGATCACAGTCTCGCGGTAGAGCACATATTGGAAGAGCACCTATATATTATATATATATATATGTAAAGAACGACGCTTGTATAGAAGAACGTTCCGCACAAGATGAGGACGGAGAACGAACAAATGAAAAATGAGGTAATCACCCGGGAATCGAACCCAGGATCTTCCGATTGCCGGTCAGATATGCTATCCACTAGGGTGTGTCAATTTTGTCAACTTTTTTGAAATTAATTTTGGTAGTGAAAATATAGTGTCTTTTCATGTCAAAACTTGAAATTGGCCAACCAAAATTAAGTAAAATAACCTTTACCTACATCAATTTTACCTTAAAGTTTCAGAAATTGACTCTTTTACTAAATAATAGGACATAAATTGATTAACTATTCAACTGTCACAGAATTATCCCACTGATCACATATGGAGTGTTTTCAAGGTCACATAGTTGTTGTACAATGTACAAGTCACAACATGAATAGAACTGTCCCTCACTCTCAGTCCTCAGTTGCCTCTTAGATGTCATAGACGGTGGTTTGCTGTTATTGCTCTTGTACCTACTTCATAGTTATTCTACTAGACGAATACTACAGTTTAACTGTAAGTATGGATTATTGATTATTACAATTATTTATTATTATCATATTCTTCTGTCTAATTATGTTGTAATCCCATGATATATTTTTTTATTGAAATTTAGAACATCGAATGACTAAACTTTGAAACATCGTAATTGATATAAAATACTTAAATGTTTTTCTTTCTTTTCAGATATTCCTAAGATGCCAAAATTGAAGACAAGAGGTCAGTTGTCATGCCACTTGAGCCTGTTAGTCGGTACAGGCAAGGAGCTTCCCGTATCAGAACTACCAACAGTGCGAGACATGCTGAGACTAGGGTTACTCCTTCGTGAACAAAATACAAAGGATAGAAGGAACTACACAGAGAAAGAGCTCATAAGGAACATGATTCCCCCTCTTCTGCATCAGTGGTAAAAAGCTAATGTGTTATTCAAACCATCTGTACTCAATCAGTATAGAACTACTGAGCAGTGGCGGCTCGTCGGTAGGCACTGCGGAACTGCAGTACCCCTAAATTTTTTATTTACAATTGAAATAATCAAGAACAATATAAGGATGAGCTCACTGAATAACTTTTTCAATAACTTTTGAAACTTTTATTCATTGCTCAATGCTCATCCTTTTATTTCAGTAATTATTTCAACCCATTCTTAGAGACAGCACCCCTAGAATTTTTAGTCACGAGCCGCCACTGCTACTGAGCTAAAATTAACAAAGCTGTGGCACAAAACAGTTGAGATATCACTTGGTAAAGGAAAACTAGCAAAGAAAAATAAATTTCTGCACACACTTGATACTCTTCTTGATACTTTTAACTGCCAGTGTCCCATAGAGTTGTGTTCTGAAGCCAATTGTTCTCCCTCATGCGGAAGAGAACCTCATCCTCACATTGATTGTCGCTGTCCTCGTGAGAAGAAAATCCCTGTTTTGGAGCTGGCTTTCATAAAGGCGCAGAGAACAAAGGCAGGAGGCCAAGGAAGTATGCAGATTGGTTCGGCAGATTATTCAGAAACCAAAAAACAGATTGTTATTGCTAAGAAAAAAGAGAAAATCCGAGAGAGGGAAGAAAGGAAGAAAAAGAAGAGTGAAGAAGCCACCCAAAGAGATGAAGAGCTCTATCAAGAGGTTTCTCACTTCTTTGAAAGCTCTTCAGATGAACAGAAAGAAGCAACATCAGATGATAGCTCCAAAATGCCATCTGAACCTTCGCCGAAGAGAATGAAATGCAACACTAAAGACATCTCAAACATTGCCCTTGCCAGTATTCGCCACCATACGGGCAGTGGTGTAGTGCTAAATAAAGAAGTGAGGGAACGCATTTTGAAAGTGTTACTCAGATGCTGGGGGGACAATGGCGAGCGCGGCGAGCCCATACAGCTGGGGGTCCGGCGGCACTATAAGCCCCCCGGGAAATCTTTTGAAATCTGACCAATTTCAGGGATATTTTGAGGTCATATGCACTGGATATTAGGATATATTCCAAGGTTGAAGATGCAGTATTTCCAGTGTCATTAGATATATGACATCCAGTACGATCAATAAAAATAGCTAACAACTGGAATGATTAACTAAAAAAAGTTAACAAATGGTACGCCGTGGTGACTGTTTCACCAGATCTTTATAGGCTAGCATTGCCTCAGTCGAAGCTAAAAGAAATGAAACAGTTAATGATTCTTTCTCATATTTCTTCTAGGGGTGGGAATTAAAATTTCATGATGTTAGAGATTTGTAAGTTCGGATTTATTTGAAATAGTGAGGGAACGCCGTTCCCACGCGTTCCCACAGCACTACACTACTGCATACGGGGCTACGAGAGACTGCAGAGATTGCCACTGCCGCTTGGATAGATGCAGGCCTCATCAGCCGAGAGGATACATCCTTAGTGATAGATCATAATAAGATAAGAAGAGCACAAGAAAAAATAATGAAGAAAATATCTGATCAGCATGAAAAAGATTTGAAGGAGGAAGGTCTCTCTTGCCTTTTGTTTGATGGAAGAAGAGATGACGCCAAAGTTCTCCTAGAGGTAGAGGGAATGGACAGAAAGTTTCCCGGTCTCATCAAAGAAGAACACTACTCTGTGTGTTCCGAACCTGGTGGCCGCTCTTTCTTTCACTTTGTTCCTGAAGCAGAAGTAGAAGGCAAGAAACATGCAGAGGCAATTGATGATCAAATAATATGTTGGCTTCAAGAAAGAAGACTTGACAGTTCACTGCAGGCCGTTGGTGGAGACTCAACTACGGTGAACACTGGATGGCAGGGCGGTGTTATGACGCATTTAGAGAAAAAACTTGGAAGAAGGCTTGTTTGGATTGTATGTGATATGCACACAGGGGAACTACCTCTTCGTCGTCCCATCCAGGAACTTGATGGTCCTACAAAGAGCAACAACAAGTGGCCAGGCCCCCTTGGCAACATGCTAGATGAAGCAACGGAACTAGAAATAAATACAAAATTTCCAAAGGTCGAAGTAGGCCCTCCCCTTCCAGTGTTGTCTGAAGAAGTTATCAAAGACCTCAGCACGGATCAATCTTACGCTTATCGTATTGTTCAAGCAATCAGATCAGGAGAGTTGCCTCAAAATCTGGCTCTCTTGGAGATTGGACCGGTAAGTCACAGTCGTTGGTTAACTACATCGATTCGTTTCTGCAGGATTTGGGTTTCCAAACATGCACTGAAGGGCAAAATGCTACAGAATTTGATGTTGATTGTTGAATTTATTATTGGGTTTTATCTTCCTCACTGGTTCAATGTAAAACTTAATCCAATGTGGATGGAGGGGCCCAACCACACCTTGTTTCAATTACGGCTACTGAGAACCCAAAGGAAAGGAGTGGTGGACATCGTGTTACCTGTGGTGAGAAGGTCCGCTTGGTATGCTAGGCCAGAGGCAGCTTTGCAAGCAATACTCTGCAGTCAATGCACCAAAGAGAGAACTGAGGCTATGGAAATCATTCTAAAGCTTAGAGCAGTGCTTTCCAACCTTTCTGTGACCTCGTCACCCTACCTCCCTATGCTTAAGGTACGCGACACCCTTATTGTGCGAATACTGAATACCATAATAATAAACTATGAATAAGAGGAGAATACAATGCCATTAGCTTTCCCCTTTATTATTTCATATTAACACTAACATTACACGAAATTTAGAAACTATTTAAGCAAAACTGTACTTTTCATATGTATAAGGATAAATTAAAACAAATTCAAATTTAAATCGATTTACCTTTTAATTGATATTAATGGGAAATTTGAGCTTGGTGGCGAGTACAGATTTTCTTAATATTGGGTCGTATGGCTGACAAGGCAACTCGCATTTCTTCGTCAACCGTTTTCAAATTTTCTCTTTTCTTAGTCTTGATGTTAGTCAAAGCAGAGAAGCCAGATTCACACAAATAAGTTGTTGAGAACTGAAGCAGAATTAACAAAGCTTTTCTGGCTATCGTTGGATACTGCATTAAAATTTCTATCGAAAAACAATCTAATTCCATTTCTGAATATGTGAGTCTTAAGCATCGATCATTCCTCAGTTCAATAATTTCTTCTGTTTCTTTCTGAGATAATTCATATACCTCAGATCTTATGAATGGGTTAATAACCCAGTCGTATCGCTCAACGCTCAAATCCGGAAAATAGTTCTCAATTTTTTTCTTCATTAATTCCAAATGATCAGAAACTAATTCTTTGATATCGGAACATTTGCTGGAGGCACTTGTTTTGGGAAACATGCTGAAATTTCCATTTCTTACTTCATTCAACCAAAACTGTATCTTTTCTTTGAAAGCATAAAGCTTATCAGTGGATGTCAAAATATTTTCTTTCTTTCCCTGCATGTTAGAATTCAACTTATTTAGAACTTCAAATATATCAGATAAATAAGCCAATTTTGAACACCAAAGTTCATCATGTAACATTTCACAGAATTTTGTGTTATCGTCACGTGCAAACATTTCGTACATTTCGTCTTTGAGTTCATAGATACGACTTAATACACGACCCCTCGACAGCCAACGAACTTCAATGTGGAAAAGGAGCGTTTTATGTTTAGAACCCATTTCATCACATATTTTTGAAAACACACGCGATTTAAGAGGCCTACTTTTAATAAAATTTACCATCTTCACAACGTCATTCATAGTAGTTTGCAACTCTTGACCTATTGTTTTTGAAACTAAAGCCTCGCGATTTAAAAAACAATGAACAGATATTATTTCACTGTTTTGCTGCTTTGCATGTGCCACAAAACCATTCATTTTGCCAGTCATGGATGGGGCTCCATCTTTACAGATACCAACACAATTTTCCAAGGTAAGTTTTTTGGACATCATGTATTCATTCAGAACATTAAAAATATCTTCAACACGAGTAGTTCCCGGAATTTCTTTGCAACATAAATACTGTTCAATAATCCTATTTTCGTGAATGAAGCGAACAAATGCCAGCAATTGTGCTGCTCCACCAATATCACACGATTCATCAATCTGTATACTGTACAATGCGTCATTCATGACATTTTTTACATTACCCTCAATATCTTCAGACAGATCTGTAATACGCCTGGCTATGGTATTATCGGATAACGGAATTTTATCAATTTCATTTTCATATTCTGGGCCAAACATTGTTCGTACAATTGCTTTGCAGGCGGGCAAAATTAAAGATTCTGCAATTGTGTGGTTTCATTTCTTTTGCAATAAGTTCAGCTATTATATAACTGCTTTCTTGTACTTTATCTGAAACTTTGAACATTTTAATGAAATTACCACTTGTTTGTTTTTTAGATTTTAACAAACCTCTAAAATACTCAGTAGACTTGTCATTAAGATTATTGTGTCTTGTAGAAAAGTGTCTTCGAAGCCAAGAAGGGACCATGCTTTCATTTGACAATTTCTCATCGCATATAATGCACTTTGGACTCGGTTCATTCTCATCTCCACACCAAGTAAAACCCATTGCTAAATAATTTTCACTATATAATCGACGTTTCTTTGATCTTTTTTGGTCTGAACCAGACACATTTGCACTTGATGTTCCAGCATCGGACGGATTTGGGATTTGGCTGTTCTCACTATTTGTTTCATTTAAATTTCTTACATCTTTACTGCCTTTACTCTTGATAAGAAACTTATCCATTTGGAGGGCAATTACTTAGTCAAGTTTTATTTAAGCTTCAAGATAGGAGTACTTTAGAATCCAGCAAAAATAAACACTTAGTAACTTTGTAAGAAATAGGATTAATCGACTGGCTATTATGGCCGGGGCAGATAACTAGTCTAGTAAATTATCCCACCCGGTGCCAAATGGCAACCAAAATTTACATTTCAAGATATATCGCAATACACGTTGCTTCTAAATAAATTTTAAATTTATTATTTTCATGATATATTTAAAAGGAATTATATGTTAAAATGGATTATAAATAAACTAAAAAATAATGACAAATAATTATTGACAGAAAATAAATTTTCCCACTATGTGATAACTGGCAACTTTTATTTACATTTGAAGACATGTTCGTAACACGTCGCTTTTAATTACATTTAAAATTATTATTTGCGTTATATATTTAAAAATAACCATATGTTAAAATGAATAATGAAAAAAACTATAACAATGAAAAATAATAATTGTCAAAAAATAAAAGAATTACGAAATTATTCTATGTTACCAAAAATAAATCACTCGTATTTACTTGCAATCATAAATGATACTGGCAGGCATGAAACAAGTACGTTTTGCTGATTTATTCAGCTTTTGGAAAATTTTGGCTTTACCATGGGAACAAAGCAAGGTTTTTAAATATGCCGAACTTAAAAGTCGAGGAACATTATATATATCTCTCTTTCTCAGAATGTAAGCCACATATATTCCAAAATTCTTCTCTTAAACCCTCTCGAAAGATGCACTCACAGAGAGCGCTTTCTTTGTTATACTCCAACAGAGAAAATCTAGGCTCCAGAGGAAAAATCTGCTATGCTCTAAGTGCGTTTTCTCACTCTCGCCGCACTCTTCCCTTTTTGGAATACGGGCTTTGACATTTTTTGTCAGTTTTATTATTTAAATTTAAAATCTCGCGACACCCCTAACTACTCTCTACGACACCCCAGGGTGTCGCGACACACCGGTTGAAAAGCACTGGCTTAGAGGAACATCACTAGATGATGACCAGCTGGGAGACTGCTCTGTTCAGACAAGGAGGTACCTCCGATAAACGTCAATGCCACGAAATTGTCAGAATTAGTTAACTTGAGTTCGGAAGTTTTGGAGCCACCACTGAAAACATGTATAACAAACAAAGATTTAACACAACTTAAAGAGGCCCCAATGCAAGTATCAAAGTGACCTTCTCACACTCAGAGTGTGGAGAGATGTGTGAAAATGGTCACAGAAGCAGCTAGTCAAGTTTACAGTTACGAGAGGCGAGAAGGCTACATCAAAGCGCAAGTAGCAAGCCGAATGCTGATGTCAAGGAACCCGCAGCAAAAAGGACATGACTGCATTGGTTACTTTCAAATAAAGACTCTGAATGATATCTTATTGCCACTTTAAATGTTGATAGGATGTTTGCGCACATTTGTTATTTTGTTACGAATTTACGGAAAAATTGAATTTTTGAATTAAAATTGATGTAGGCAGGAGTTATTTTTTATTGTTTTTGAAGCAAGGATATTATTTTGTATGCCAAATGATTACATTAAATGGCTACCAAAATACATGATTTTCAATTTAGTCATTTCACCCCCAAAATTGACACACCCTACTATCCACTACACCATGGGCCTCGATTGATCAGAAGTCGTAATTCTCCTACATACGAGCAGAAACCAATGCCCTGAGGGGGCACCTCCCGCATGCCGCACATATATACATTTTAACTGCAAACAACACACAGTATAATTAATGTAAAGAACGACGCTTGTATAGAACGTTCTTCTACACAAGCGTCGTTCTTTACATTAATTATACTGTGTGTTGTTTGCAGTTAAAATGTATATATATATATGCGCCTCGGTGGTGTAGTGATTAGCGTCGCTGACTACGAATCCATCGAGACCCAGTGACGGCAGCCGGCGCGCAGCAAAACCCATTTGTTCATCCTTCCACAAAATAAGAAAGTGGTTGGTAGATAAATGGGTACCCTGGTGGCCTAGTGGTTAAGACGCTGGGCTGCTGGTGGGGCGTGGTTCGGATTCCACGTTAAACTGTAGATTTAAGGTGGAGTGAAAGGCTTGACCTTCGTCAGAATGAACAATTCGGGCGGAAGCTAACGAAAGGTTTTATATATATATATATATATATATATATATATATATATATATATATATGAAAAAATTATTTCACGAAAGTGACACGTGAAAAGTATTTATGATGAATAAAACCACGAAGGAAAAAGAAACACAAAGGGGTGCTCAAGCGCTTTCGTCTAATGACATCCTCAGGAACACTGGAGTGAAAGGACAGATCAAGGCAATATATAGGTTACAAAAAAACATACATACATACACATTCACATATATATACATATATATATATATACATATATATATATATATAAATATATACATATATATAGTAAGCATAGAAAAAAATTGTGGGAGGAGCCAACATTTATATGGTCACAGAAGAATAAAGAAATAAAAATAAATATAAATATAAATTGAGAAAAAATTAATTACAAAATAGTGCCTTAGTGATATATATGTCACAGCCTAAATAATCATAAAGAAATAAACAGGCAAATAAAAAAAACCCATAAATACATATACATACATATATATATATATATATACATATATATACACATATATATATATACATATATATAATATAAAGACACTTTTAGCACTTTGGCCGACCTTCCATATAAATTCAAATGGCTTTTTTATGGAACAGGTCACAAAAGAATAAAGAAATAAAATAAATATAAATATTGTAAGTAGAGTCTACCAATTCAAGCTCAAGAGGGAGGTTTTACAATCGATTTAATAGATGCTGCCAAAATGATATATATGTCACATTATTAAAAAAAAAAATTGAAAGATAAATTTTAAGAGAGGCACACCAATTTATAAGGGAAAAAATTACCACATATGCATATTATAGTCACAAACGAATACAAAAGTACAAATAAATATAAATTGGAAAACAAAATGATCCCTAGATGATATATAAAGAACAATAAAATATATATACAACATATTTACGGTATATATACGAAATATAAACGCAATATATACAGAATATATATATATATATATATATGCATAAGGGAAAAAAAATTACCAAATTTGTTTTTATAATTATTGTCTGAGAAAACGGTAGGTGGCAAAAGAATAAAGAAATAAAAATAAATATAACTTGAAAAAATTACAAATAATACACGTACACATATATACCCGCATACCCAAATATATATATACATATACACACATATATACAAACATATATACACACATATATATACACATATATATATACACATATATATACACATATATATATATACATATATATACACACATATATACAAACACCACACACACACACACACATATATATATATATATATATACAAGCTTGACCTTCACGAAATGAGAAATCATCCCGCAGAACCTTTGTGAGGTTGTAAGGTAAGGTAAGGTACATACACATATACATATATATTATATATATTTAACTGCATACATACATACATACATACATATACACACATACATACATACATATACACACATATACATACAAACACATTTAACTGCAATGACCACACACATACGCACATACACATACATACATACACATACACTCATACAGCAAAAAATTGAAAAATAAAATTGTAAGGGAAACAACCGACAAAAACAAATTTTTTACCAAAGATTTAACAACCTGCCCTTTTTGTTTAAATCCATTCTGAAGGAATTCAGAGCAACGGGATCAAGTTGAAACAGACCTTTACTCATGTTAAGGTTATTTGTAAGTTGAATTATAGCCGACTCAAGAATATTTCTATTAACAATGTTGCTAGAGTGAAACAAAACTGAAACATTATTCCAATCAATACAATGGGATAACTCTGACAAATGGACAAAAAGGGCACTGGACAACTGTCCCGTTCTAACGGAATATTGATGCTGTTTTACACGCGTTTGCAAATCCTTTCCCGTCTGACCTATGTAAAAGGAATCACATTGCTTACACCCAATTTTATAGATAATGCCTAAATTATTGGTAGGGCTATTTTTTACTATGATGTTTTTCACAATATTGTTATATGAAAAAACTACACTGATATCCAAAAGTTTAAGTACATTAGCAATGCCTAAGAAGCCCGGGAAAAATGGAAGTACTAAAATATTCTTTGACAAGGTGCGAGTGTTATTATTCACACGATAGAAGGTTCGTTTAGCCTTATTAAGACAAGATTCCATGAACGCAGATGGGTAACACAACTCACTTCCAATACCGTTGATATTTTCCAATTCGGCATCGATGTATTCAGGACTGGCGATCCTAAGAGCGCGGAGAAACATTGAGGAAAATATGGCCTTTTTAATAGGGGTGTCATGTCCAGAGTAAAAGTGTACGTAGGACAAATTGTTTGTTTTTTTCCGATATATACTAAACTTAAAACCCGGGCTATCCCTATGAACACGCACATCCAAAAACGGGATTGAGTTGTCTTGTTCCACTTCTAAAGTAAATTTAATGGAGGGGACTTGGTCATTTAACTGAAGGAGGAAGTCATCCAGGTCACGATTCATGGGCCAGATACACAAAATATCGTCGACGTACCGCAACCAAGGGATGCCAACCCCCAGGATTCTCGGAATGTAAGTAATTTCAAAAAACTCCATATAAATATTGGAGAGAAGGGGCGACAAAGGGTTGCCCATGGCCATCCCAAAAACTTGTTGATAATGCTCGCCATTGAAAGTGAATTTACAATCCTTGATACAAAGCTTAATAAGCTCCAAAACAGTGTGTGCAGGTAATGGTAAATCATAATTATGTAATTCTCTGGCGAGAAAGTCAAGCATATCATCAATCGGAACTTTTGTGAACAATGAACAAACGTCGAAACTGATCAATCTATCGTTGGTATTAATGCGAACATTATTCAATTTTTCAGTGAGATCCATGGAATTTTTTACGTGTGAATCAGAGACAGTTCCAAGAATGGGGGACAAAACATTAACAAGCCATTTGGAGAGTTTATAGGTAATAGAGCCCACCGAGCTAATAATAGGGCGCATAGGGTTACCCGGTTTGTGGGTTTTAATAAGACCATAAAGATAAGGCAAAGCAGGTGAAGTGGACAAAAAAAGGGGAATTAAATCCTTATGATCTTTGAGAATGCGTTTCAAGCCACTATTGAAAGATTTGATGACATCATCCTGTGGGTTCTTCCTAAGTTTCACGTATGTGGCGGGGTCCTGAAGCAGCTCATTCATCTTTCCAATGTAATCCACTTTGTCCATAATGACTAAGGTGTTAGCCTTGTCTGCTTTAGTAATATGGAGCTCACTATCTTTTTTTAATTGTGAAAGGCTATTGCGGTGTGCCTCTCTTAAAATTTATCTTTCAATTTTTATTTTTTAATAATGTGACATATATATCATTTTGGCAGCATCTATTAAATCGATTGTAAAACCTCCCTTTTGAGCTTGAATTGGTAGACTCTACTTACAATATTTATATTTATTTTTATTTCTTTATTCTTTTGTGACCTGTTCCATAAAAAAGCCATTTGAATTTATATGGAAGGTCGGCCAAAGTGCTAAAAGTGTCTTTATATATATATATAGTATATATATATATGTGTATATATATGTATATATATATATATATGTATGTATATGTATTTATGGGTTTTTTTTATTTGCCTGTTTATTTCTTTATGATTATTTAGGCTGTGACATATATATCACTAAGGCACTATTTTGTAATTAATTTTTTCTCAATTTATATTTATATTTATTTTTATTTCTTTATTCTTCTGTGACCATATAAATGTTGGCTCCTCCCACAATTTTTTTCTATGCTTACTATATATATGTATATATTTTATATATATATATATATGTATATATATATATATGTATATATATGTGAATGTGTATGTATGTATGTTTATTTTTGTAACCTATATATTGCCTTGATCTGTCCTTTCACTCCAGTGTTCCTGAGGATGTCATTAGACGAAAGCGCTTGAGCACCCCTTTGTGTTTCTTTTTCCTTCGTGGTTTTATTCATCATATATATATATATGATCTCTTCAAGAATTCATACCCCTTACATTTCTTGCAGTAATTAAAATAATTATTTTAATTTATTGAGTGTCGTTCTGAATTGAAATATTCAAGTTTATATTGCAAATAGTCTTGTTTCTTACAACAGTTCTTGTAACCGAAATAAACTTTTGAGCCGAAACCCTTCATTAAAATGAAAATAATGGAATGAAATATTTCTCTCTCCAAATTTCAAAAGTTGAAACAAAAATAACTCATTTTTATAAAAATATTTTGAAAGTTTTTTCCTTCTTCCTCAGTTTCCTTAATTTGTTTTCTTACTTTTTCTTCCAGTATATAAAATGTTCTTATAAAGTCGTTAAAATTTAATATTTTTTTTGCATGTTTCAAACAGAACTAAAGAGTGAACGGTATTATAAAACTTAGCTATCAAACATTTTGCACGATTTACACTTCAACATATTCCCTATCTTATGCGATGCAATACTCAAGATTATTTTGAAAGAATTTGCAATTTTCGATTTGTTGTTGTGTTATCTGGTGGACTGTCGTTTTGATTCACACCTTCATTTCAATAAATGTTGAGGTCTTTTGGTGTAAATGATGCTGTTTACATGGTCTTATGAAACAAGTCTGAAGTGATCGAGGGTTGAAAATTTAATGTAAAAATTCTTCTGTATTCATAGCATAATCGTATTGAAAAATTGTTTGGTCTACAAGATTTAAAGTAAGATGCAAGGTAACTTTACAGTCGCCTCCTCAAAAAGGAAAGGGTCAATGTCCATTGACTTTTATTAGGCGCACCACACAATGACCTTTGGAGATTCTCTTTGATGATGTCAGACCTCATTTGTGCTTTCACTTCCCCAAATCTAACAACTGTGGCAGTTAACATTACTATTAAGATGAAAAATCTGAAAAATATTTTCTTGATTTTCTTGATCTTTGATTTTCGTTAGAAATTGCAATTGCAATTGTTTGCAGATTTTTAACTAACTTAGCAACACAATTCTCATCCATCAAGTCATAAGTCTTACTAGGAGGAGATTGTAGACACGAATTGACCAGGGAAATACTCCGGGGGGGGACGTTAGGCAGGAGACAGGAGTGCTGGAACTCCCCTTTCTCTTGTCATTGTCCTCTTTAACTGATCTTTTGATTGTCTCATCTACCCTTCGAGCAGTCCAAAAACCTTGATTTTGGCTCTCTTCTCCTTCTATAGAAGGGGGAGGGGCATTCTTGGGAGCGATCGCCCTTCCTTCCTCCCTCTTTCCTACATAAAAAAAAGAACTTGAATTTTGTAAGCACGCTTCAATTTCAAAATTGAATGTATTGTTGACAGTTGTTTACTGTTCACTTCTTTGAAGTAAGGATAAACGATTTTCTTGGGCTTCTTTGAAATGCATCTCGAACAGTTGCTATAGTTTCTTCACCAATTTTTGGTCCACAGGGACGCTTTCTATCATTTACTAATCCTGTCTCTGAAATTTTTCATTCAGTTTCTAAATGATTTTTCAAGTGGGTCTTTCTTGTAACGGATTTGGAACTTTCTTGTTACTTTTTTAACCAATTTGTAACCACAGAACAAAATTTAAGTTTTCTTCATTTGAAATGAATTTGAGTTGAATAACCTTTATTAATAATAAAATAAATACATTGGTTTTACAATTTACAATGACATAAATAATTGTGAAGCTTGACTATTTATTTTATTTAATTTGGCCCTTAAGATGTAGGCTTTACTGGGCTCTTCATCTGTCACTATTTTAGTCTCTGCCTATCCTCTCTATACCAGCGCCTCGAACAGATAGTCTAGCGAAATCTAGCCCAGTCTTTTAAAAGATTTGATAGTTAAGTTTTATAATATCGCTTACTCTTTAGTTCTGTTTGAAACTATTGAAAATGAAGTCTAATATGAAAAGGGTATGAGAGAACAAACGTTTTCAATGTCACAAACACATCTACGTTATAGCCAAACCTGCTCTTAGCTAAGCTTACCTACTAAAAAAGGTTGCATCTAGAAAGTTGCGAACAGCAACGGCATAGTGTGGAACCGCCCCATCTTGTTGAAAGATCACATTCTTCATAACAACTCTAATAGCTATAGAAAAATATCTTTATTGTGTTAAGATAGTTTGCTCAAGTCACGGTACGATCGTTAAAAAGTAATGGACCAATTATGCAGTCACGTGACATAACACACAAAATGTTAACTTCTGGTAATGGTTAGGCCGTGGTGGACCGACAGTATGGCTACTTCGGCTACCTGACTTACTGTAACTCCTTTGGATTTTTATATATAAGGTTACTGAAAACATTTACTTATCGTGACAAACCCAGGAATCTGTCAGAACTCTAGTAATACCTTATTCATTCTAATACGGGTTTTACTTGTAAAATATCTGTTCGAGGTGAATATAGAGATGGCGGGAAGAAAATACTTCCACAAATGCTGTTGCAATAATGGAAAACCTGCGTCTCGAAATCACACCAAAACCCAAGTGAACTCGTTTGAATGGGACAGGAATATATCATATTTAAAGTGTAAAACAAAAACTTAAATGAAAGTGACCTTCAAAACTGGCTGACTTTGAAAATTACAATGTCATTCACTAAATAAACATTTACCCTATATTACGAAAGTTTGTGTACCTACATAGGAAGTATCATGACAAAGTTTCAAGCTTTTATATAAATATTTTGAGGTTCCACAAGTCACTTAAAGTTTTGGTGATTTTTTCCGATACTCTGTATAGTAAACTACAGCTCTTTGCTGACTTGCCATGGTAGTTTACAAGGCAAATCACCCAGAATTCACCACAAGGAGGTGGCTGTAGGTCGAATTTCACACCATGCCCAGCCCGACCTCCCTTCCATTAGTTTTTACATGTAGTTTATTGACATTTGTATTCGAATTTTGACTCAAATGTAGGCATGTTTGATCTTGAAGCAATTCTTGCCTTTATAAAACCATCTCTATTTTCCTGGCCACAGACAGAAGCTGATGCTTCTGTTACAAGTTTGACATGTCTTTCCACAGCTTGTGAATGACATGGGTACTTTTTCAATAGAGGGTGAGTTTCATCACCCCTTACGATAAGCTCTAACTGGGAGTTTGTCAAGCTTTTTGTCAGAGGTGGTTCATGTCTTGGGTAGTCTCCAAATCGAATTAAATCTGTGTAGTCTCTTGCCAAGAAATTAATTTTAGGCCGTCTAAATTCTCTAATGACCGAGGACACTTTCCCTGGCTAAGAGAATGCGCCTGAAAGCTAACTCTCTCATCACTTGCCTTTCATCAAATAACATCGAGACCAATAAAGTTTCTGGGTGAGCAAAATATGCACCTCTTCCAATAACAGGATCAATGACTGCCTTAAGCTCATCAGATAGGTATCTTGAACTAGATATCATAAACCAGAGGTGCCTTGGTCCCTGGTAATAGTAAGGATTTCGCTTTATATTAAACCACGTTGGGGCATAAACGCGAACAATGAATTCGGTCAGAGTTTTCAAGTTTTCTGACGGCTTTTTGGTCGCAACATAAAGTCTGACTATCCTGTTGGCTGTCGTAAGCCATCTAGCATGGTTCAAAGAACCTGGGTTGCTTGCGGTTTTCAAGGTTTTGGGAACATTGGCCTTCTATGACTGCATTACAAATTTCCATGAGATACTTTTGATCTTGGCTTAGATCGAGATCCCCCGGAATAGAAGGCATATTACTTGATTTGATTGCTTCAAACTTGACAACTGGCATCTTTTCGCACGCAGTAAGACTTTTGCCAACATTTCCATCCAAATAATTAAACAAATGGCGGAGAGGTAGCTCATTGGTATGCAGCAAACACACGAACCATTGAAAAGGAGTATTGTAGTTTACCTCTAGTTGCCTGATAACTCCATTATGTATGCCAGTGTTTACATTGGTTCCATCACATCCAATGACCTTCAGATTGTCTACCTTAATATTGTTACTATTAAGAAACTTTATCACTCCCTTAGAAATGTTAGTTGAATTTCCAGTCACAGGAGTGAAATGCCCAAGATATTTTGATTCTGGTTCAGCTATAAGCATGATGTGTTCCTCAGTAATTGTTGTACTGCAGTATCTCCCATTCTTACAGATATTTGCTTTAGTTAAGTCCTTTCTTCCATCAAAATACAATGTTTCTATACTTTCTTCACTTGATTTACTCAACTCCTCTCTGATCTTCTTTTTCTGCCGTCTCACCTTATTCTTATCCACAACATTGTGATAATCTTCAGAGGTAATGAGACCAAAATCTTCCAGAACAGCAGAGGCAACGGCTGCACCAGCTCTGTCTGATATTCCGAATCGGTCACAAATTTTTGCTAATGAAGGCAGTTTGCGAATGAGCTTATGTGCTTCACCTGATTTCTTTATACCTTTCTCAATGTGATCATCATCATCACGCTCTCTATCTGTATCTGTTGATGTGTCAGAATCAGGAATTGTATGAAAGTTATCCCAGTCCATTGGCTCTTCCCTGGAAGTGGATGGGTTATTGATATCTCCATCTTCAATGTTTTTAGAGAATCGTGCTTTCTTGTTCTTTACGCTCAGATCTTATTTGCAGTTTCTTCGTTGTCTGTAAATCAATACTGCCTATTGCCATTTTTCGTGCACCTCTTTGGTCAATTAGGAAAGAACGTTCCATGGCAGGAACTTTTAGCTCTTTTTCACAAGTGCAAGAAAACAGATCATGGCATTTGCAGGCAGCAATATCAAAAAGCCTTTGATTTTTTGGATTTGAACGCGGTCAGTTTAGATTCAAAATCTTTCCTTTTTCTACCAGTCTTCATCATATTTTTAGATTTTTCATGACAATCCTTTACTCTGGCTAATACTTGCTGTTCTGATATTGTTGGAATTGATGCACTTTTCCAGATCTCTTTTACCTTTGATGTAACTATTCTTGCCACATCATTAGCATTTGGCTCTTTTTTCCCCTCACTAGCTATAAGTAAGATATCTTGTTTGTAAATATTCTTTTAAAACGTCTTCATATAGGGGAAGTTGATTTCCACTGAGCTCAGCTTTTCCAAAAAGGGAAACAGTTGGACTCATGATTTTTCAACCGTTGCTTTCACTTTTACGACCTCAGCCATTTCGGATAATTTGGGAAAGTCACTCTGTTAGTGTAACAACGAGTATTTAACTATTCAAATAATCAATTCTGAAAAGAAAAATTGTATATATAAATTATATATATTCTGGACGAAACACAGTCAAGAAAAAACTTAATAGCAACAAGAACACAAAAAATACAAGAAAATCTTAATAAAAAATCATAATTGCCAAATAATTAATAAAGTTTACGTGTTTAAATAAAGTTTTAAAAGTTTTAGTTTTTTGTAATGTTTTACGTTTTACTTGCAATCTTCAGAGGACATGCGGAACATCTAAAACTTGATCAATTTAGTTTTTTAATCATTGTTGAGCATTTATAGTGCATCTACAAATTTCTTGGACACAGGCATGTAGAAATTCACAAATTTAATTTTTCGACCCGGCCTATTACAGATACTACAGTATTTGTTTTCCAAATCTGTCACTCACAACTGTATATGAATTGGAGGTAGTTCAATCCAGCAACTACTTTGTGGCAGAATTTTGAATGCGGTCAAAGTTGGCTTTTCCGCAATCCAACATAAACGAGTTCGTTGTATAGTGAGTTTTAGTAAATATTAATCTCTTCTCTTCGCTTCCTTTACGGTTGAAAGTAGTTTTTCCTGTACCGCACTCTTGTAACACTTCCTGGCGTAGTTTGTGTTTGATTGTAGACGAGTCGGTTTTGATGGTCTTCCAAGTCTACTTATATTATCAGTTGTGCCAATTTCATTGTCTTGAAAACCTGTTCCCAAACCCTTCGGTTTTTTCATTAATTTCCCATTGATTGTAGCCTTCTTTGTATATTATTATAATATACTTTACCTCGTTCGAAATAGTTCTCTTTGAACCCATATTTCATACATGAAGGTAGAAAAACGTATTACATACAGTATTTCATCAGAGAGAAAATTGGACCTAATATTTCACAGAGTAAAATATTGGTTTTATCGACATTTAAAGTTTTGCTACTATACTTTCATATAAAATATCGATAAATGTATTTAACCCTTTAAGTCCTGAATTTTTTGTAGGGTTAAGTTATGAATGCTTGTATTTGAAACGTTAGCAATTCGTACCTTCAGTCTTTAAAGTGTTAAAAAACACCTATTTGTGAAATTCAACATGTCAGGAGGAGACTGTGGACACCAAACGACCAGGGAAGTACTCCGAGGGGGGGGAGGGGAGAATACGTTAGAAAGAAGATAGAGAGAACTGGAACTCCGGTTTCTCCTGTCACTGTCCTTCTTAGCTGATCTATTTCTGTGTCTAATCTTCCCTGTGAGCAATCCATCATGCTCTAGAACACATATTTCTCTCCTTATTCTTCACTACATATACATTAGAGTGGAGTGAAAAAGTTTTTTCTTTTTTTTTTTTTTAGGCTTCAGCGATAAGTGCGAAAGTTGCGACTAGGTAAAAGAATAATACTTTAAAATTTTTAGCCTGATATTTATTCATCTTCAGGTCCCGCAGTGAACTTGAAGTTTCACTCAAAACTAGTATAAGAGTGAAAATTCTGTTATTGTGGTTTCTGTTTTTCACGTTTATATAAATAATTTTATTTATTGTATGAGTATGTAAATACGAAATATACTCTAAATACAGCTCTTCGCTGATTGCAACAATTTTCTATTGTAATCACCCAGAACTCACCACGAGGAGGTAGCTGCATATCGAGTTCCACCCTTTAACCCATGTAGGAAATATATCTAATATATAAGAGAATATATATCACATATTCTCTTCTAAATATATCTTGTCAGATCCACTTGTTTATTTGTTTAATTTGTACTGTGACTTAGGCTCAAATTTTGGCATAAGTTTCCTAGACTGAATTGTTGATCTAATAAATCCGTCACGATTTATTTCACCACAAACAGCTGCCGATGCCTCTGTTACCAGTTTCACCCCTCGTTCAACTGATTGTGTGTGGCAGGGATATTTTGTTATCACAATACTTAATTCTCCTCCAGAAATCAAAGTCCGAAGATAGTCGTTGGACAGGTGCTTAGTAAGTTGAGGCTCAAATCTTTTCGTGGAGCTCCAGTCTATCATGCAGATGTAGTCAGTTGCTTCAAAGTGCAACTTTGGTACCTTAAAGTATCGAATACCAACAGCTGCATCAGAAATTTCCCTGGCTTTCATTATTCTTCTAATTGCTAGCTCGCGAATATGCTTTCGTTTGTCGGTAATCATGCTCAGAATCAAATTCTCAGGGTGTGCGAAGTGAGCATTCCTTTGGATGACAAGTTGAACAATTGTTTTCAAATCATTCGGCAAATAACAACACTTTTCATTCATAGAAAATAGATGTTTTGCTCCAAACGTACAATATGAATTGATCTTGATAGAGAACCAACACGGAGCATATACTTTTGCAACGAAGGTAAACAATATGATGAGCTTTTTAGATGGTACTGCGGAAGCGACGTACAGATGAAGGATTCGGTTTGCTGTGGTTAGCCATCTAGAATGAGAAATTGGACTTGGGTTACGGTTGGCTAGACTGGACGTGACCTTCCCGCATGAAACAGCGCTGCAAATATTTTTCAGATACTTTTCATCACTACTCAGGTCAACAACGTCGTCCAATTGTTCAGATAAGATGATACTGATTGACTTAAATTTGTCAGGAGGCATGGTTTCACAGTTAACTAGCTGTTTACCAATTGTACCTGTGAAAGATATAGGACCTCGAGTACCGCCATCCAGATGATGCATCAGATATCTCAATGGTAGTTCATTCGTATGTAGTAAGCACACCATTCTCTGCAAGGGTTTTTCTAAATGTTCCTCAAGTTTCCGTATCACACCTCCTTTCTCGCCAGTGTCGATGATTGTTCCATCGCAACCCACAACGATAAGAGCATTGATATCAAAATCATTTCTTTGCAAAAAATTCATGATCGCCTTAGCCGTATCCTTGGCTGATCCTGATGAAGGAGTCACATGGCCTATGTACTTGGAGCCAGGCTCTTGTATTAGAGTTATAGTTTGACGGACAAATTTACGAGCTTTCTTCACCTGTGCTATGGTTTGGTCCTTCCGACCATCGAAATAAATACCACTGAATAATTTTTCATGTAAGTGTGACAGTGACTGAGATTCTTGCAGGTCTCTCCGGTGCTTACTTCGTTCACGTCGAATTTTACTTCGATCAATGACATGGGATTGTTCAGTATCTTTGATAATCCCAAGGTCTTCTAGTAATGCTGATTTTAATGCTGTTGTTGCTCTATCAGATATTCTATGCCAATTACACTCTCGAGCAACAGTTGGGATGGGTGTTCGCATTTGTTTTGCTTTTTTTTCACGGTGAGTTTTTACAGTTGATGTTTTTTTCTTGAAGAACGCTTCAGAATCACTTGATCCACTTGTGTTATCATCACAATCAGAAATGCTTTCAATCACTTCAAATGATGATTGAATACTATCCTCAGATTTTTCCTGTGACTTCGTCTTTCTGTCCATTTCTGTAACAAGCCTTCTTTCTTTTTCTTTCAATTTCTTTGTTTTCACCACATCAACTCCTGCGATACACATTTTTCTTTCTGTTCGCTGATCTGTCAAAAATAGACTTTCATCAACAGGAACTTTTCGGTCTTTAGCGCAAGCACACATAAATAACTGTTTGCACTTAGAGGCAGCAATATCAAACAGTTTAGAATTACCTTCATCTCTAAATTTTGTTACTTGTGCAGAGTAGCTCTTAATCATGTGCCTGTTTTTATTTCCTTTCAATAGCTTATTGTATTTCACTCGGAAATCTTTAACCTTATCAACTACACTTTTGTGAGCAATGATGGGAATAGAAGCTTTTTGCCAGAGTATTTCAACGGCAACTGCTACAGGCTCACAAATGTCTCTCAAAGATGGTTTCATACCACCTTCAGATGTCATTTCAGGTTGAAGCTACGTGTAGTATCGCATTACATCTCCTAGTGTTGGCAAAGTGTTACTTTTAAATTCACTGATTGAACCTAAAAAAACAGGACAAGCAATTTTTCCGCGGGTTTTAACCTTCTTTCTATCCATTATACTTGAACAATATCAAAAACTTTGCGAGAAAAAGACAAAGTTCAATAATGCATGGTCAGTTACAGAAGTGTGCAGCATGTGACCTCACACAACTACAGCTCAAATGACACTAATTAATAATTCGTGTCTACTGTCTATTGACTAAGCTGGCAATCACAGCGGCCTGTTGCCAGATGTACGATAAGAAAATCAGTAAATCGCATAACATTGAGACTTCTTGCGGGACCTGAAAACATACTTGAAATGCAGAAATTTTTACGTGTTATATGTTGGGTACAATAGGCAACTTTTAAACATATCACCGAAAAAATCTTACAAACTAAATCTTTTCAAAATAAAAAAATGGCAACAACTTAAAGAACCTCGGAGTCCCCTGGTGAGGGGACCATAAGGAGGAGGTTGTAGACGCCAATCGACCAGGAAAATACTCCGGGGAGGACGTTAGGCAGGAGGCAGGAAGTGTTGGAACTTCTGTTTCTTCTGTCACTGTCCTCGTTAGCTGATCTTTTTCCGTGTCCCATCTATCCTTTCAAGCATACTTCTCCCTTTATTCTTCACTACTCATACATACATACATACATACATTTTACACACTACACAATCTTTTAATAATTTATATATATAGAAAAAAAAGGCATTGTCAGCCTCAGAGACCTTGATTTCGGCTCTATCTTATGTTGGGGATGGGGGCATTTTTGAGGGCGCTCGCCCTTGGCTCCTCCTTCGTACTTAAAAAAAATAAAAAAATAAGTGTCCCTACTTATGGTCCTGGGATACCAGGAACACAGACCCGGTCAGCGGAGCTGGATCCGCTACCACCCATTCGAGATGTTCGGGGCCTCTGCCTAATTCACTTTTCATAAACTCTTGCAACATTCGTCGACTTTCCTTAAATTTTCATTCGGTTGAATACCTTCTCTCCTCTCTAAACCTTACCTTCTCCTCCTCACTGAAACTCAGGTGTCTGGGACGACTAACACCAACCCCTTTTCTCTGCCCTCTTCCTTTCTCTATATTTAATTTCACTCCAAAGGTGACCTAATACAAGGTGACCTTTGTTTGTACAAAACAATGACCTAACTTGTTCACATATTCCCAAACTCGAATCTTCTTAATTCTGTACTTTCTGACTACGGCTTACATGCCAATTTCAGACTAAATACATCTGCTATGTTTATCTTTCTCCTAATGCTACTGATTATTCAAAATTCTTTGACTATCTCACTTCCAAAGTGGAATACATTCTATCCCACTCTCCTTTGGCTGAAATCTCCATTTTAGGAGATTTCAATGTTCACCGCCACATTTAGCTTTCCTCTCATTTCACTAACATTCCCTGGTGAACTAGCTTACAACTTTTCTATCCTAAATGACCTTGAGCAGATTCTACAGCACCCTACTTGCATCCCGATCTCCTGGGAGATAGGCCCAACATTCTGGATTTATTTTTCACCTCTCATCCTTCTTCTTACTCTGTCAAACTTTTCCTCCGTTGGGCTCCTCCGACCACAATCTTATATCTGTATCCTGCCCTATCGCTCCAATTCGGCCTTTGGATCCTCCCAAGAGGAGACGCCTTTGACATTTTGGCTCTGCTGAGTGGGAGGCCCTTAGGCAGTACTTCTGTGATTTCCTATGGAATGATTGTTGTTTCTGTGGAGGGTACTCTTCAGAGTGTACTGAGCGCATCACGGAAGTGATTCTCTTGGTCATGGAGGCGTACATTCCATATTCTATTCCTACTAATAATGCAAAAATAGCTTGACTTAACTTTACTTGTTCTAATGCTATCCGTAACAGAGAGGAGGCTTTCAGAGGTACCGTCGCCATCCAGCTCCTGACTCTCACTCAGCTTATATTTCGTTTTCGATAGCTTCCCTGGATTGCAACTTTTGTCCATCTAGGTGGCATTGCAGACTTCTTAATAAATTGTAGTCTGAAGGTGCGATGTCCGGAGAATAAGGTGGATGAGCCATTTTTTCCCAACCAAATGCCTCCAATTGGGCAGTGGTGATTCGAGCAGTGTGAGGGTGAGCGTTATCCTGGTGGAATAGAACACCTCTGCGATTAATTAATGCAGGACGTTTTTCTTGTACGTAATGCCATCCTCAATCGTTGGAGTTGTTGGCAGTAGACTTCAGCTGTGATTGTTTGGTTATCTGGCAGAAGCTCAAAATGAATAATTCCTTGCATATCCAACCAAACGCATAGCAAAATTTTCTTTGGATGGGGTCCATTCCTTGGCTGATGTTCAGGTTTTGTTTCACGGCTAAGCCACTGATGTCGACGCTTAATATTGTTATAGAGGACCCATTTTTCATCCCCAGTGACGATCCGACTCAAAAACGGTGCCTGAAGTTGCTGAGAATGCAGTGATGTACAAATATCGATTCGATGTTGAAGATTCGCTTGTGACAAATCATACGGAACCCATTTTCCAACCTTCACTACTTTTCCTAACAGCTTCAAATGACGATGAATGGTCATATGGCTAACGCCGAGTTGCAGGCCAAGTTCTCTTACACTTACCGTTGGGTTTTCCTCCACTGTTGCTTTCAGCAACTCTTCATCTAACTCATTTGGTCGTCCTGTTCGTTGATAATCTTTCAGACTGAAGTTTCCATTTCTGAACTTCTCAAACCATCTCCTACACATCCATTCGCTCACAACATCATTTCCATAAACTCCTTGAATGTTTTTTGCGGATTCACTAACGCTAGACCCTTTATGGAACTCATACAGCATCACATGTCGAATATGCTCTTTCGTGGGCTCCATGTTTTTTCAATTACTGTAATATCGTAGGGGTGACGTTGTAACTGTATGAAAAACACCAGAGAAAATATTCATTAGCCTAATCCTACACTAGCCTAAGTCATTCTGTATGATTCTTTATCGTGATAAAACCTGTGTGAACCTGTCGCCGCGTGTATTTTGCAACATTTCTAAAACTATGTCACATTATCTTGAGGTTATTCTATTATCTATCGTCCGTTTTCTAATCGAGCAGAATTTATGTTACAACCTGATATTTTCATACCTTTCTGTTTCATGGCGAAGGAAAAATGGACGGCGGCAGGAAAATAAATGTCGATATAACCTATAACTGCACTGCGCCCAAGGCTTTCCATCGCAGTTTTTATATGTAGTTATATGACTCCGTAGTCGTGACCGGACAGCTCATACCAGGACAACACATACCCGGACAACTCAGACCCGGACAACTCAGACCCGGACAACTCATACCTAGGACAACTCATACCTAGGACAACTCATACTCTCTTCAACAATTACCACCCCAATGTTGATCTTTTCATCTATATCCACCCCGAAAGTTTAAACTCTGCAAATTAACCAAAATAAGATAAGAAAACAATAACAACAAATTTATTATTTATTGCAAACATATAATAAATAGAGAACCATTATTTACATAAGATAAAATTTGAATGCCCGGTTAGGTCAACTGTACGCCCTTGACGATTGGTTAGGTTTAGTCGTGATGTTTTCGTTAGTTTTAACGAAAATATCACGACTAAACCTAACCAATCGTCAAGGGCGTACAGTTGACCTAACTGGGCATTCAATGAACCCAATGGTTCCCTGAGTTTTTTATGATACACACAGACCGTGCATGGAACAAAGAACTCTTCTGGGATAATTAAATCCACTATAGTCCGAATAAGTAATGGTAAATGACAAATACCATAGTTTTTCTTTTCATGATGCAAGCCCGACGTGGGCAACGGGTCTCTCGCAAAGAGGTCCCATAAATATAGCTTCCCTCACCAGTTATCTGCAAAGCAGACAGGATCCAGCTTTGGGACATGGATCTAGGGTTTAAAGCAGCCTAGCCCCACTACATTTAGAACCTCAATATAAGTAAAAGACTCGTTGCCCCTTTTTCTTTGATTTATTCAATCCGACGTGAATGCAACGAGTCTTTTACTTATATTGAGGTTCTAAATGTAGTGGGGCTAGGCTGCTTTAAACCCTAGATCCATGTCCCAAAGCTGGATCCTGTCTGCTTTGCAGATAGCTGGTGAGGGAAGCTATATCTATGGGACCTCTTTGCGAGAGACCCGTTGCCCACGTCGGGCTTGCATCATGAAAAAGAAAAACTATGGTATTTGTCATTTACCATTACTTATTCAGACTATAGTGGATTTAATTATCCCAGAAGAGTTCCTTGTTCCATGCACGGTCGGTGTGTATCATATATATATATATATATCAGTGGCGATTTCTTAATGAATGCAACGCATGCAATGCATGCGCGTTAAATATGTTCTCTTTTCAGATCTAAGTAAGGATTATAATTGACAAAAATAATTTTCAGAAACTAAAAATAGGCTAAGGCTTCAATCACGCCTGTACTGGCTATTGGGCGGTGTAAACAAAATTATGTCTTATTTCATTAGACAATTAAGAACATTTTTCTGTACACAGATCGAAATATTTGTAGCTAAAGCATTCACTAATTCAGTCTGGGTACAGAAAAATGTTCTTAATTGTCTAGTGAAATATGACATGATTTTGTTTACACCGCCTTGCCTTGGGCAATTTTTTAAGGAGACTTCTCACTATCCATAAGATATTTTTTTTGAGCCTCATAGCTAAATTCAAAAGGCAATATGTTTTAAAATATGCTTAGAAAATTTACTTAATATTTTTACTAAAAATAATTAAAAAGCTTTGTTCTGATTTTTTTTTAATTAATGAAAATAATACGGCATGCATTCAGTTTTATAGGTGCATTCACCAAAAAGTAACATCTGGCAATTCTGACAAGGCTTCTTTCCAGTACCACAGCCGCAAGCACCCACTTGTGTTCGGTGTTCCCTTTTGTGCTTTAGTTATTTTGGATAATCAGTTAAATAAATTATAGCATTGTAGTGCCCATAATGACTGACGATGTGTTTAATCAATTGAAGACTAGAAAATTTTACTCACTCTCTTTTGATGAGAAAAAGCGCATATTGAATAATGGCAGACCGATTCCACATTTGAATTTAAGCAAAGAAAATAAAGGCTTCACTAGGAAATTTAATCCTAAGCTGTATGATGATGTTCCCTGGTTATGTGGAAATATTTCAAATAACAAATTGTACTGTTGGTCGTGTTTCCTATTTTCAAGAGATAACTCTGTGTGGAATTCTGTTAGTCGTGGATACGACGATTTAAACAATTTACATACTGCAATTTCTCGCCATGAAAAATCTCTTGCTCACATAAATGCATTTGTTGATCTTAAAACATTTGGAAAGTCAGAAAGAATTGATTTAATACTCGACAAGCAGAAATCAGTTGCCATTTCCAGACATAACGAAGTTAATAAGAATCGAGAAATTTTGAAACGTTTGATTAGGATAACATGTTTTTTAGGTATGCAAGAATTAGCATTTCGCGGTCACAATGAAGAAGAAAACGCTGACAATAGGGGTAACTATATTGAATTGGTATTTTGTATGGGAGAATTCGATGAAAAGCTTCAAAACCATTTAAAAACTGCGACTGTTTTTAAGGGAACATCATCTGCTATTCAGAATGACATAATTCAATCTATTAGTGCAGTTATGTTAGAACAAATAAAACGTGAGCTTATCGACTGCATGCATGTGGCGATTTTATTAGATGAAACATCTGATGTCAGCTGTTTTTCTCAACTCTCTACTGTTGTTCGTTATGTTAATAAACATGGAGAGATTTGTGAACGATTTATAAAATTCAATGACGTCAGCAATGATTGAAGTGCAGGAGCGATTTCTGATTTATCTATAAGGCAACTAGGTGAACTGGGCTGTTTGAAAAAATTAGTTGCTCAAACCTACGACGGTGCTGCTGTTATGGGGAGCGATCTTAATGGAGTACAAACAAAGATTAGAGTAACTGTACCAGAGGCTATTTTTCTTCACTGCTACGCCCATAAACTTAACCTTGTTTTATCCCAAGCTGTCGCTGAAATTTCCGAATGTAATAATTTTTTTTCAGTATTAGGAAGTTTGTCATCTTTTCAGCAGTTCAACTAAGCGAACTTCAATGCTTGACAAAGTTGTTGGAAAGCGTTTCCCTAAACTGGCTCCAACGCGGTGGAACTATTCATCTCGTCTAGTTGAAAGAGTTAAGGAAAATAAAGAAGATATAATAGATCTTTTAAAAAGCATTCTTGAAAACCCAAAGAAATTTGATGAAAAAACAAAAAATAGTGCACGCGGATTGCTTGCTGGTATCGATACTTTCGATTTTAATTTTTTATTAGAAGTATTTTCTTCAATTTTTCCTTTTACTGAATATCTATTTAATGTGCTGCAAACAAAATCTATGGATATTGTGTATAGCTCAATCACCGTTGAAAGCACTATGAAAAAAATCAAACAAATAAGGGATACAAAATTTGCGATATGTGGGACTTGATAACAGAAAGATGTGGTGAACCTGTATGTAAAAGGAAACAGAGTCTTTCTCCACAAGAGAAGTATAGTCAACTATTTCATGAAATATTCGATAATATACTTCTTCAAATGAAAGAGCGTTTCAGTTCAATGGAAAAATTGGAATTCATTGAGCTTTTAGATTGCAAAAAATTTGAGTTCTATGATGTTACTTTCCCAGAGAGAGCTTTTGAATCTTTGAAAAGAAGCTACAATTCATTTTTGAGTTTCCTCGTCTCCGTTCTGAATTGTGTGTTTTATATTCGCACAAATCTTTTGCCAAAAAGAATGTTGCTGAGCTCCTAAAATATCTACTGGAAAGCGAAATGCAGAAAGGTCTTAAGGAAATATATAAATTGACGAATTTGATTCTAACTATACCAATATCGACAGCAAGTGTTGAGCGATCATTTTCTGCGCTTAAAAGAATTAAAAGTTATTTACGGAGTTCCCAAAGTGAAGAAAGGCTATCTAATCTTGCCTTAATTTCAATTGAAAAAAATTTCCTCAAGAAGCTTAAGAGAATCGAGAGTACTTTTACAATTTGGTCATCGAAGAATTTTGCAGGAAAACTAGGAGAGCAGGATTTCAATTCAAATAATGCTTCACAATTATTTAAGGTAAATTTTAAATTTGTATCTTTTTCTTTAGATCAATTCGGTAACTACTATATATAAATATGTCTAATTTTTTGTTCGCATATTTAAGCCTAACATTAAATGAACTTTCCTTCAAAGAGGTCCCCAAAAGTTTGTAAAACACCTTTAACTTGCTAAGTTCTATGTAAACAATATGCAAAGTTTGGGCAAGAGGGTTAGGCGGATGTTTTTCTTCCATTCCATAGCATTGCATGCCTGAACAAAAATGTCACGAATCGCCACTGATAATATATATATAATATATATATATATATACATACTGTATATAACTTGCATGAATTTTAAATGTTTAAATTTAATTTTTAATTTTACAAAATAAATGTTTTCATTTCAAAATGTTTTCACTAATAACTTGCATGAATTCTAAATGTTTAAATTTAATTTTTAATTTTACAAAATAAATGTTTTCATTAATTTTTCATTTTTTTTTCTGGTCCTATGTATGAGTTGTCCTAGGTATGAGTTGTCCTAGGTATGAGTTGTCCTAGGTATGAGTTGTCCGGGTATGAGTTGTCTGGGTATGAGTTGTCCTGGTATGAGCTGTCCTGGTATGAACTGTCCTAGAACCCTCAGTAGTATGTTCTCAAAAAGATAGAGTGCAAATCAATTGCTTGCAGGATGATCAATAATGGTCCAAGGGGAGAGAGGGAGAAGAGAGGGGGTTAGACCCTCCAAGGAGGAGAAGATAAAAAAAAGTGTGATATTATTATTCTAAACTTGCATACAGTATTTTTAACGTCTTTGCGACCCTTCCCCTCCCTCCTCTTCCACGGAAAAAATAGGTGATTCTCAAAGAATAAAACCTTATTTATTCCTTTTTATCTCGTGTATGCATATATGTTTATATAATTTTGCGGTTTCAAACATGCTGTACGAGAATATAACGAGCAGAGGCAAGCAGAGCACAACTAAAATTTTCTTTCTCACGTATAGGCAAATATGCTTTTGTACTTTCATTAAAATAAACTGTCTATTTGGAGACATTATACGATAATTTATAGCGTATACACCCTAAAGTCTTGAAAATTCTTTGGGAATTTATTTTCACTACATATAATTATAATTACCGTTTCTATCTTGCAGTTATTTAAATTAATGGGAACAACTTTTTTAATGCAGGGAGGAGGGGTCAAGGGGGAATGCCCACAAAAACGCCCCCCTCCCCATAGAAGGAAAAGCATAGAACTGAAATAAAGTTCTTTGGCGCTTTTAAAAAGGTTTCCTTGTTTTCCTGTATAATTTTAAAAAGATTGTGTAGTGTGTAAGATGCATGTATGTCACAGAAAAAGATTAGCTAAAGAGGGCAGTGACAGAACAAACGGGAGTTCCAGCACTCCCTGTCTCTTGTCTAATGTCCCTCGCCGGAGTATTTCCTTGGTCGATTGATGCTTACAATCTCCTCCTATGAGAGGACGCTGTATATATATAACGTTATATACAGTATATGACGTTGTATTTAGAGTTATATATATATATATATATATATATATTATATATATATATATATATATATGAAAATTAATGAAAATTATTTCCCGAAAGTGATAGGTGAAACATATTTATGATGAATAAAACCACGAAGAGAAAAGAAACACAAAGTGGTGCTCAAGCGCTTTCGTCTAATGACATCCTCAGGAACACTGGAGTGAAAGGAGAGTTCAAGACAATATATATAGGTTGCAAAAATAAACATATATATATATATATAGTAAGTATAGAAATCAACATAAATTCAAATGGTTTGTTTCCAGCCAATTTTTTATAGTTATTGTCTGAATGGTACACCGGTCACAAAAGCATAAAGAAATAAAAATAAATATAAATTGGAAAAAATTACAAAATAATACCTTAGTGATATATACGTCACAACCGAAATAAACATAAAGAAATAAACCAACAGATAAAAACAAAAATTGTAAGTGGAGTCTACAAATTGAAGCTCAAAAGGAAAGTTTACAATCAATTTATTAGATGATGCCAAAATGATATATCATATACAGTATGTCACAAAGAAATAAAATAAAGAAATAAACCAAAAAATAAATTGAAAAATAAATTGTGAGAGGCACACAAATTTATAAGGGAAAAAATTATCAAAGGTTTTTTAGTTATTGTCTGAATCATACATAGGTCACAAAAGAAAAAAAAAGCACAAATAAATATAAATTGGAAAACAAAATGATGCCTAGATGATATACAAAGAACTATAAAAGTATATACGACATATATATGATATATATACGAAATATAAACGCAATATATAAGGAATATATATATATATATACACATAAGGGAAAAATTACCAAAGGTTTGTATAGTTGTCTGAAAGATACGTAGGTCACAAAAGAATAAAGAAATAAAAATAAATATAAATTGGAAAAAATTACAAATAATGCCTCAATGATGTATAAAGATAATCGCGCATAACTATATATAATTATATATATATACAAACATACACATACACATACACATACATATATATAAGAAATACGCATACAACAATAAATTGAAAAATAAAATTGTAAGAGAAACATACAAATTTATAAGGAAAAAGAGACAAAAAACAAATTTTTACCAAAGGTTTAGCAACCAGCCCTTTTTGTTTAAATCCATTCTGAAGGAATTCAGAGCAACGGGATCGAGTTGAAACAGACCTTTACTCATGTTAAAGTTATTTGTAAGTTGAAATATAGCAGACTCAAGAATATTTCGTTAAACAATGTTGCTATAGAGTGAAACAAAACTGAAGCATTATTCCAATCAATACAATGGGATAACTCTGACAAATGGACAAAAAGGGCACTGGACAACTGTCTCGTTCTAACGGAATATTGATGCTGTTTTACACGCGTTTGCAAATCCTTTCCCGTCAGACCTATGTAAAAGGAATCACATTGCTTACACCCAATTTTATAGATAATGCCTAAATTATTGGTAGGGCTATTTTTGACTATGATGTTTTTCACAATATTGTAATATGAAAAAACTACACTGATATCCAAAAGTTTAAGTACATTAGCAATGCCTAAGAAGCCCGGGAAAAATGGAAGTACTAAAATATTCTTTGACAAGGTGCGAGTGTTATTATTCACACGATAGAAGGTTCGTTTAGCCTTATTAAGACAAGATTCCATGAACGCAGATGGGTAACACAGCTCACTTCCAATACCGTTGATATTTTCCAATTCGGCATCGATGTATTCCGGACTGGCAATCCTAAGAGCGCGGAGAAACATTGAGGAAAAAATGAACTTCATAATACGGGTGTCATGTCCAGAATAAAAGTGTACGTAGGACAAAGTGTTTGTTTTTTTCCCATAGAATAATGTTCGCATGAATACCAACGATAGATTGATCAGTTTTGACGTTTGTTCATTGTTCACAAAAGTGCCGATTGACGATATGCTTGACTTTCTCGCCCGAGAATTACATAACTATGATCTGCCATTACCTGCACACATTGTTTCGGAACTTATTAAGCTTTGTATCAAGGAATGTAAATTCACTTTCAATGGCGAGCATTATCAACAAGTTTTTGGGATGGCCATGGGCAACCCTTTGACGCCCCTTCTCTCCAATATCTATATGGAGTTTTTTTAAATTACTTACATTCCGAGAATCCTGGGGGTTGCCATCCCATGGTTGCGGTACGTCGACGATATTTTGTGTATCTGGCCCATGAATCGTGACCTGGATGACTTCCTCCTTTAGTTAAAAGACCAAGTCCCCTCCATTAAGTTTACTTTAGAAGTAGAACAAGACAACTCAATCCCGTTTTTGGATGAGCGTGTACATTGGAATAGCCAAGGTTTTAAGTTTAGTATCTATCGGAAAAAAAAAAACAATTTGTCCTACGTACACTTTTATTCTGGACATGACACCCCTATTAAGAATGCCATTATTTCCTCAATGTTTCTCCGCACTCTTAGGATCGCCAGTCCGGAATACATCGATGCCGAATTGGAAAATATCAACGGTATTGGAAGTGAGCTGTGTTACCCATCTGCATTCATGGAATCTTGTTTTAATAAGGCTAAACGAACCTTCTATCGTGTGAATAATAACACTCGCACCTTGTCAAAGAATATTTTAGTACTTCCACTTTTCCCGGGCTTCTTAGGTATTGCTAATGTTACTTAAACTTTTGGATATCAGTGTAGTTTTTTCATATAACAATATTGTGAAAAACATCATAGTAAAAAATAGTCCTACCAATACTTTAGGCATTATCTATAAAATTGGGTGTAAGCAATGTCATTCCTTTTACATAGGTCAGACGGGAAAGGATTTGCAAACGCGTGTAAAACAGCATCAATATTCCGTTAGAAAGAGACAGTTGTCGAGTGCCTTTCAGTTTTGTTTCACTCGAGCAAGATTGTTAATAGAAATATTCTTGAGTCTGCTATATTTCAAATTACAAATAACTTTAACATGAGTAAAGGTGTGTTTCAACTCGATCCCGTTGCTCTGAATTCCTTCAGAATGGATTTAAACAAAAGGGCTGGTTGCTAAACCTTTGGTAAAAATTTGTTTTTTTGTCTCTTTTTCCTTATAAATTTGTATGTTTCTCTTACAATTTTATTTTTAAATTTATTGTTGTATGCGTATTTCTTATATATATACACACACACACACACACATATATATATATATATATATATATATATAATATATCTATATATATATTTTATATATATATACTGTATATATATATATATATATATATATATATATATATATATATATATATATATATTTATATATATATATATATCTATATATATATATATCAGTGGCGACTCGTGACATTTTTGTTCAGGCATGCAATGCTATGGAATGGAAGAAAAACATCCGCCTAACCCTCTGCCCAAACTTTGCATATTGTTTACATAGAACTTAGCAAGTTAAAGGTGTTTTACAAACTTTTGGGGACCTCTTTGAAGGAAAGTTCATTTAATGTTAGGCTTAAATATGCGAACAATAAATTAGACATATTTATATATAGTAGTTACCGAATTGATCTAAAGAAAAAGATACAAATTTAAAATTTACCTTAAATAATTGTGAAGCATTATTTGAATTGAAATTCTGCTCTCCTAGTTTTCCTGCAAAATTCTTCGATGACCAAATTGTAAAAGTACTCTCGATTCTCTTAAGCTTCTTGAGGAAATTTTTTTCAATTGAAATTAAGGCAAGATTAGATAGCCTTTCTTCACTTTGGGAACTCCGTAAATAACTTTTAATTCTTTTAAGCGCAGAAAATGATCGCTCAACACTTGCTGTCGATATTGGTATAGTTAGAATCAAATTCGTCAATCAATTATATATTTCCTTAAGACCTTTGTGCATTTCGCTTTCCAGTAGATATTTTAGGAGCTCAGCAACATTCTTTTTGGCAAAAGATTTGTGCGAATATAAAACACACAATTCAGAACGGAGACGAGGAAACTCAAAAAATGAATTGTAGCTTCTTTTCAAAGATTCAAAAGCTCTCTCTGGGAAAGTAACATCATAGAACTCAAATTTTTTGCAATCTAAAAGCTCAATGAATTCCAATTTTTCCATTGAACTGAAACGCTCTTTCATTTGAAGAAGTATTATCGAATATTTCATGAAATAGTTGACTATACTTCTCTTGTGGAGAAAGACTCTGTTTCCTTTTACATACAGGTTCACCACATCTTTCTGTTATCAAGTCCCACATATCTGCAAATTTTTGTATCCCTTATTTGTTTGATTTTTTTTCATAGTGCTTTCAACGGTGACTGAGCTATACACAATATCCATAGATTTTGTTTGCAGCACATTAAATAGATATTCAGTAAAAGGAAAAATTGAAGAAAATACTTCTAATAAAAAATTAAATCGAAAGTATCGATACCAGCAAGCAATCCGCGTGCACTATTTTTTGTTTTTTTCATCAAATTTCTTTGGGTTTCAAGAATGCTTTTAAAAGATCTATTATATCTTCTTTATTTTCCTTAACTCTTTCAACTAGACGAGATGAATAGTTCCACCGCGTTGGAGCCAGTTTAGGGAAACGCTTTCCAACAACTTTGTCAAGCATTGAAGTTCGCTTAGTTGAACTGCTGAAAAATGATGACAAACTTCCTAATACTGAAAAAAATTATTACATTCGGAAATTTCAGCGACAGCTTGGGATAAAACAAGGTTAAGTTTATGGGCGTAGCAGTGAAGAAAAATAGCCTCTGGTACAGTTACTCTAATCTTTGTTTGTACTCCATTAAGATCGCTCCCCATAACAGCAGCACCGTCGTAGGTTTGAGCAACTAATTTTTTCAAACAGCCCAGTTCACCTAGTTGCCTTATAGATAAATCAGAAATCGCTCCTGCACTTCTATCATTGCTGACGTCATTGAATTTTATAAATCGTTCACAATCTTCATGTTTATTAACATAACGAACAACAGTAGAGAGTTGAGAAAACAGCTGACATCAGATGTTTCATCTAATAAAATCGCCACATGCATGCAGTCGATAAGCTCACGTTTTATTTGTTCTAACATAACTGCACTAATAGATTGAATTATGTCATTCTGAATAGCAGATGATGTTCCCTTAAAAACAGTCGCAGTTTTTAAATGGTTTTGAAGCTTTTCATCGAATTCTCCCATACAAAATACCAATTCAATATAGTTACCCCTATTGTCAGCGTTTTCTTCTTCATTGTGACCGCGAAATGCTAATTCTTGCATACCTAAAAAACATGTTATCCTAATCAAACGTTTCAAAATTTCTCGATTCTTATTAACTTCGTTATGTCTGGAAATGGCAACTGATTTCTGCTTGTCGAGTATTAAATCAATTCTTCTGACTTTCCAAATGTTTTAAGATCAACAAATGCATTTATGTGAGCAAGAGATTTTTCATGGCGAGAAATTGCAGTATGTAAATTGTTTAAATCGTCGTATCCACGACTAACAGAATTCCACACGAGTTATCTCTTGAAAATAGGAAACACGACCAACAGTATAATTTGTTATTTGAAATATTTCCACATAACCAGGGAACATCATCATACAGCTTAGGATTAAATTTCCTAGTGAAGCCTTTATTTTCTTTGCTTAAATTCAAATGTGGAATCGGTCTGCCATTATTCAATATGCGCTTTTTCTCATCAAAAGAGAGTGAGTAAAATTTCTAGTCTTCAATTGATTAAACACATCGTCAGTCATTATGGGCACTACAATGCTATAATTTATTTAACTGATTATCCAAAATAACTAAAGCACAAAAGGGAACACCGAACACAAGTGGTGCTTGCGGCTGTGGTACTGGAAAGAAGCCTTGTCAGAATTGCCAGATGTTACTTTTTGGTGAATGCACCTATAAAACTGAATGCATGCCGTATTATTTTCATTAATTAAAAAAAATCAGAACAAAGCTTTTTAATTATTTTAGTAAAAATATTAAGTAAATTTTCTAAGCATATTTTAAAACATATTGCCTTTTGAATTTAGCTATGAGGCTCAAAAAAAATATCTTATGGATAGTGAGAGGTCTCCTTAAAAAATTGCCCAAGGCAAGGCGGTGTAAACAAAATCATGTCATTTCACTAGACAATTAAGAACATTTTTCTGTACCCAGACTGAATTAGTGAATGCTTTAGCTACAAATATTTCGATCTGTGTACAGAAAAATGTTCTTAATTGTCTAATGAAATAAGACATAATTTTGTTTACACCGCCCAATAGCCAGTACATGCGTGATTGAAGCCTTAGCCTATTTTAGTTTCTGAAAATTATTTTTGTCAATTATAATCCTTACTTAGATCTGAAAAGAGAACATATTTAACGCGCATGCATTGCATGCGTTGCATTCATTAAGAAATCGCCACTGATATATATATATATTATATATATTTTTTTATATATATATATACAGGGCGCCCAACAAAATTTATACACACTTTAACAGCTGATAGCTCAATTGATGTTTCTTTCTTTCCAAGTTAAACCCCATTAAAATTAATAATGGCAGTCAGACTAAGCTTTGAACAAAGGAAATTCATTCTAAAATGCTACTGGAAGTGTGAAAACGCAGTTGAAGTGCAAAGACAGTTTAGGAGGGAGTTTCAAACAGATCCACCAACGCGACTTACCATCACTCGAATTAGAGATAAATTTGAAGCCGATGGAACTGTTCAGAATGTCCACAAGAAGCGTTCCGGAAGACCACGGACATCGACAAGCCCCACAAAGCAGAAAGAGTACTGAAACGTATCACCAAAGTCCAAAAATCTGTGCGGCAAGCGAGTCGTGAGGTAGGAATTCAGAATCGTCTGTCAACGCATTTTGAAGCGCTGTCAATGGAAAAGTTACATTCCAAGATTAGTCCATGCTGATTAATGAAGATGATCCGGACCGAAGAGTGGAGTAATTGCGAGTGGTAACTTGGCACGATGTGGATGTGGATTGGACGAAGGGGTTTCGTAGAATACCCTCCGCGTTCACCAGAACTCACACCACTAGACTTTTTTTTATGGGATACTTAAAAAGACAAAGTCTACGCTATAAAACCTGAACAGTCGCTGAATTGAGAGCAGCCATTGAACGAGAATGCAACAAATACCAAACGAAATGTTTCGAGATGTTTGCGATTCCATTGCTTCGCGTTATCAGCAGTGCCTGGACCAGAACAGACGTCAGTTTGAAAACAGGCGTTGACAAAACAATTAAATAATATCTGTAGATTCTATTACATTTTGAAAATGAAATGTATTTTAATAAAACACTGCCTTTATATTATTTAAAGTGTGTATATATTTTTTTGGGACGCCCTGTATATATATATATATATTATATTATATATATCTATATATATATT
>JAJOZX010004767.1:290000-362716 GCA_023014485.1 Bathynomus jamesi | reverse complement strand
TACTCTGACATTTCTCAGAGTTATCCCATTCTATTGATTGGAATAATGCTTCAGTTTTGTTTCACTCTAGCAACATTGTTAATAGAAATATTCTTCAGTCTGCTATAAACTATAGCCAATCTATCAACATATGCGTCTAATCGATTTTTAAACATGCTTATAGACGTGCTACTAATTACTTCTACCGGCAAACTATTTCCAGCTATTTACTATTCTATGCGTAAAAGAGTTTTGGCAACTGCTGTCTCGAACCTTCTACTTGTCAACTTAACCCGTTATTTCTAGTCCTATTATATTGAGATATTTCGAAAAAGCTATCTCTATCTACGTCATCGAACACATTCATAATTTTGAAAACCTGGATTAGATTACCAATTAGCCCCCTAGTCTCGAGTGTTGTCAATTTTAACTCTTTAAGCCTATCCTCGTACGACTTTGACCTAAGCGACGGAATCATCTTAGTTGCTCGTCTTTGAACTCTTTCGATTTTGTCTATATCTTTGCGCATATGCGGATTCCAAAATTGGATCGCGTACTCCAAATAGAGTCTAAGTAATGACTTATAAAGAGGAACTATAATATCGCGCGATTTGTACTCGAAATTCCGAGCTATAAAACCTAACACTTTGTTCGCCTTATTGACCGCTGCTGTACTTTGTTTCGCTACTTTTAAATCACCAGTGACTATAACTCCTAAATCTTTTTCTTGATCTACGCTTGTTAACTCTTTCCCTGACATACTATACGCAAAATTACCGTTAAGCGAACCTATATGCAAAATTTTGCACTTATCGACGTTAAATCTCATTTGCCATGTGACTGACCAATCAATGATTTTATTCAGATCTTCCTGGATTTTACCTCTATCTTCGTCATTAATCGCCCTACCACCCAGCTTCGTGTCATCCGCAAACTTTGAAACTGTACTGACTAGGCCGACATCTAAATCGTTAATATATATAAGAAAAAGCAAGGGGCCCAATACAGAACCCTTAGGAAAGCCACTCGCTACATTAGCCCAACACGACTCCGCTCCATCAACGACCACCCTCTGTTTCCTACTTCGCAACCACTCTTCTAGCCAATTTATTACTACACCCCTGATTCCATGAGCCTTAGTTTTTTCAATGAGTCTTTTGTGCGGCACGGTGTCAAACGCTTTTTGAAAATCTAAATACACTACATCAACCACCCGATGTCTATCGTAAACGTCAACCACGCTTTGGAAAAATTCTAAAAGATTAGTTAAGCAAGATTTGTTTCACCTAAAACCGTGCTGCGTATTTCTAACGAGTTTATGCAATTCTAAGTGTTCGACTATACGATCCGTAATTATTGATTCCAGTAGCTTACCTACAACAGACGTTAAACTGATTGGCCTATAATTTCCCGCCGCACCTTTATCGCCTTTCTTAAAGATAGGTGTTACGTTTGCTAACTTCAAATTATCTGGTACGCACCCCTCAGAAATAGACGCTTTAAAAATCTTTGTTAGCGGCACAGCAATGCTATCTTTTAATTCTTTTAGTTGTATGGGATATATGGAATCCGGACCCGGTGATTTACGCGTTTTCATTTTATCAATATAGCGCATTACCTTCCTTCACTAACCACTATATTATCCAAAATATTACCATTATCAAAAGGTATTATATCTATGACCGTAGGGATATTCGTTACATCTTCTATATTAAAAACTGACGTAAAAAATTCGTTTAGCAAGGTAGCCATTTCCTTGTTTTCAGAAACTAGATCTCCGTTTACATTTTTCAAATGCCCCAAGACGCTTTTTACTGGATTTCTATTATTGACGTATTGAAAGAATCGCTTGAGGTTTTCTTTACCGTCAAGGGCTTGTTGTTTACTTTCGCACGCTTAATTTTGTACGGTACACATTCCTCATTTAAGTCCTAAATAATGTTTCGAACGAAAAAAGCTAATGTGTTCAGTAAAGAACTATTGAGCTAAAATTAACAAAGCTGTTGCACAAAGCAGTTGAGACATCACTTGGTAAAGGAAAACTAGCAAAGAAAAATAAATTTCTGCACACACTTGATATTCTTCTTGACATTTTTAACTGCCAGTGTCCCATAGAGTTGTGTTCTGAAGCCAATTGTTCTCCCTCATGCAGAAGAGAACCTCACTCTCACAATGATTGTCGCTGTCCTCGTGAGAAGAAGATCCCTGTTTTGGAGCTGGCTTTCGTAAAGGGGCAGAGAACAAAGGCAGGAGGCCAAGGAAGGAAGTATGCAGATTGGTTCGGCAGATTATTCAGAAACCAAAAAACAGATTGTTATTGCTAAGAAAAAAGAGAAAATCCGAGAGAGGGAAGAAAGGAAGAAAAAAAAGAGTGAAGAGGCCACCCAAAGAGATGAAGAGCTCTATCAAGAGGTTTCTCACTTCTTTGAAAGCTCTTCAGATGAACAGAAAGAAGCAACATCAGATGATAGCTCCAAAATGCGATCTGAACCTTCGCCGAAGAGAATGAAATACAACACTAAAGACATCTCAAACATTGCCCTTGTCAGTATTCGCCACCATACGGGGCTACGAGAGACTGCAGAGATTGCCACTGCCGCTTGGATAGATGCAGGCCTCATCAGCTGAGAAGATACATCCTGAGTGATAGATCATAATAAGATAAGAAGAGCACAAGAAAAAATAATGAAGGAAATATCTGATCAGCATGAAAAAGATTTGAAGGAGGAAAGTCTCTCTTGCCTTTTGTTTGATGGAAGAAGAGATGACACAAAAGTTCTCCTAGAGGTAGAGGGAATGGACAGAAAGTTTCTCAGTCTCATCAAAGAAGAACACTACTCTGTGTGTTCCGAACCTGGTGGCCGCTATTTGTTTCACTTTGTTCCTGAAGCAGAAGTAGAAGGCAAGAAACATGCAGAGGAAATTGCTGATCAAATAATATGTTGGCTTCAAGAAAGAAGACTTGACAGTTCACTGCAGGCCGTTGGTGGAGACTCAACTGCGGTGAACACTGGATGGCAGGGCGGTGTTATGACGCATTTAGAGAAAAAACTTGGAAGAAGGCTTGTTTGGATTGTATGTGATTTGCACACAGGGAAACTACCTCTTCGTCGTCTCATCCAGGAACTTGATGGTCCTACAAAGAGCAACAACAAGTGGTCAGGCCCCCTTGGCAACATGCTAGATGAAGCAACGGAATTAGAAATAAATACAAAATTTCCAAAGGTCGAAGTAGGCCCTCCACTTCCAGTGTTGTCTGAAGAAGTTATCAAAGACCTCAGCACGGATCCATCTTACGCTTATCGTATTGTTCAAGCAATCAGATCAGGAGAGTTGCCTCAAAATCTGGCTCTCTTGGAGATTGGAATCGTAAGTCACAGTCGTTGGTTAACTACAGCGATTCGTTTCTGCAGGATTTGGGTTTCCAAACATGCAATGAAGGGCAAAATGCTACAGAATTTGATGTTGATTGTTGAATTTATTATTGGGTTTTATCTTCCTCACTGGTTCAATGTAAAACTTAATCCAATGTGGATGGAGGGGCCCAACTACATCTTGTTTCAATTACAACTACTGAGAACCCAAAGGAATGTAGTGGTGGACATCGTGTTACCTGTGATGAGAAGGCCCGCTTGGTATGCTAGGCCAAAGGCAGTTTTGCAACCAATACTCTGCAGCCAATGTACCAAAGAGCGAACTGAGGCTGTGGAAATCATTCTAAAGCTTAGAGGAACATCACTAGATGATGACCAGCTGGGAGACTGCTCTTTTCAGACAAAGAGGGTACTTCCGATAAACGTCAATGCCACGAAATTGTCAGAATTAGTTAACTTGAGTTCGGAAGTTTTGGACCCACCACTGTCAACATGTATAACAAACAAAGATTTAACACAACTTAAAGAGGCCCCAATGCACGTGCCAAAGTGGCCTTCTCACACTCAGAGTGTGGAGAGATGTGTGAAAATGGTCACAGAAGCAGCTAGTCAAGTTCACAGTCAAGAGAGGCGAGAAGGCTACATCAAAGCGCAAGTAGCAAGCCGAATGCTGATGTCAAGGAACCGCAGCAAAAAGAACGTGACTGCATTGGTTACTTTCAAATAAAGACTCTCAATGATATCTTATTGCCACTTTAAATGTTGATAGGATGTTTGCGAACATTTGTTATTTTGTTACGAATTTACGGAAAAATTGAATTTTTGAATTAAAATTGATGTAGGTAGGAGTTATTTTTTATTGTTTTTGTAGCAAGGATATTATTTTGTATGCCAAATGATTACATTAAATTGCTACCAAATCACATGGTTTTCAATTTAGTCATTTCACCCCCAAAACTGACACATCCTAATATATATATAATAATATATAATATATATATATTAATATATATATATATATTATATATAATATATATATATGTAATATAATATATATATGTAATATGTATATATATGTAATATATATATATATAAGCTTATATATATATATATATATATATGTATATATATATATATATATATATATATATATATATATATATATAGTAATATATATATACATATATATATGTAATATATATATACATATATATATGTAATATATATATACATATATATATGTAATATATATACATATATATGTAATATATATACACATATATATATGTAATATATATATATATGTTTTATATATATGTAATATATACATATGTTATATATATATATATATATATATATATATATTATATATATATATATAATATATAATGTTATAATAATGTTATAAATTCAAAGCTGGGCACTTGCGTTTTTTTTTGCGGTACTGCGGTACTACCGCACTACCAAACCGGGACCGCATAACGCAGTACCGCAAAGGATCGCTGAAAGTACAGGCTGTACTTTCAGCGATCCTTTGCGGTACTGCGTTATGCGGTCCCGGTTTGGTAGTGCGGTAGTACCGCAGTACCGCAGAGTACCGCAAAAAAAACCGCAAGTGCCCAGCTTTGGAACTTATAATGTTTCAGACCAACAAAGACCCTAGGATCCACTCATGGCTGGTCTACCTAACTGTGTTCGTAATTGTGTATGTCCTCCGTGGTGGCGGAGGGGACCTATAATTTTACGTGGGTTCCAAACCACAAGAACATAAGAAATTTATGTAACAACTTCCTGTACATTGGCAACGACCAATTTAGCAAAACTAATTAATTATCGATTTAAAACTAAAGATAGAATCTCTGGATCCAGAGGATCAATTCATAATAGACTACTATCCACAAATATGTTACACTCTATATCTATTTATAACCGACATGAAAATATATCAGATCCAAAGAATCCAGTCAATTTCATTACGGCATCCATCAATACTAGTACCTTGTCACGAAAAATAAGTCACGGTCCATAACGATTGTGGACCAAGTCAAAATTTACAACCATATACATTACAATATATACACTTAGGAGGAAAAGTGTAGGTGTGGCTGTAAAGACTGTACAGTAATGTAGAAATGTGTGTGCATCCATCTTGGGTCTCCCATTTAAAGGTGTTTGTGGGGCAAGTGAAGTTCATGAGTTTTTCAATACCTCACAGTACTATGGGGGGCACCGCTCAGCAGAGGAATCTCTTTAAATGGGGTGTGTAAGGACAGAGAGTATCCCCTAACCCAAGACGCTGCCTCCCTATATCCCACACTTGTGTTGAGCTGTGGGAACTGTGGGATCTATCCCCACAAAGCCTTAATTTTACTACCTTAAACTATACCCAATATATCAACATATGCGTCTAATCGATTTTTAAACATGTTTATAGACGTGCTACTAATTACTTCTACCGGCAAACTATTCCAGCTATTTACTATCCTATGCGTAAAAACGTTTTTGGCAATTGCTGTCTCAACCTTCTACTTATCAACTTAAACCCGTTATTTCTAGTCCAATTATATTGAGATATTTCGAAAAAGCTATCTCTATCTACGTTATCGAAACCATTCATAATTTTGAAAACCTGGATTAGATCACCCCTTAACCTCCTAGTCTCGAGTGTTGTCAATTTTAACTCCTTAAGCCTATCCTCGTACGACTTATGGAAACCGATTTAATCGTATTTGGTGGGTGCAAGACGGAGCTCCTGCTCACAGGAGAGTTATTGTGAAGGAACGCTTGCAGGAAGTCTTCAACCAAAGAGTAATTGCTACAGGCCATGACAGTGAATGGCCTCCCAGAAGCCCTGACTTGATCCCGTGTGATTACTTTTTATGGGGTCATTTGAAAAATAGAGTATTTGCATCACAACCTATCAATTTAGATGATTTGAGGACTCGCATCACAGCTGAAATCAACTTGTTAAAAGACAATCCAGATCTTATCAAAAGAGTGATGGCGAAGATGAGAGCGCGACTCCAGATTTGTATCGATAGGAATGGCGGTCATGTTGAAAGAAAACGAAACTAAGCATAATTTTTGTAATAAGGAATAACGAAAAATATGCTTTGTATCTTATTAAAATTATGTTAAAGTATCTATTATTATGTATTTGTCTTTTCATTACATCGATAGCACACACATTATTTTTTCATTGACCAATTTTCCGCAATCCATTTTTTTGTACCTTCAGTTAAAAGCACATGCTTAAACACTAATTCGTTTAAACATGAATAAATTTGAACGTTAACAAAGAATAATTTGCTATATTAAATCAAACAAACAGATCCAAAATATCTCAATTTTTGGAGGAGTTAGTACAATCTAAAGTTGGGTGTACTTTTTTGTGGGACATACTGTATATATGTATGTTATAATGTTTCAGACCAGCAAAGACCCTAGGATCCACTCATGGCTGGTCTACCTAACTCTGTTTGTAATTGTGCATTCTCTATGTCCTCCGTGTTGGCGGAGGGGACCTACAATTTTGCGTGGGTTCCGAACCAGAAGAACATAAGAAATTTATGTAAGATCTGCCTGTACATTGCCAACGACCAATTTTTACAAAAATAAATAATTATCAATTTAAAACTAAATAATTATCGATTTAAAACTAAACATAGAATCTCTGGATCCAGAGGATCAAGTCATAATAGACTACTATTCACAAATAATATACACTCTATATCTATTTATAACCGACATGCAAATATATCAGATCCAAAGAATCCAGTCAATTTCATTACGGTATCCATCAATACTAGTACCTTGCCAAAAAAATAAGTCACGGTCCATATCGATTGCGGACCATGTCAAAATTTACCACAATATACATTACAATATATATACTTAGGAAGAAAAGTGTAAGTGTGGCTGTAAAGACTGTACAGTAATGTAGAAATGTGTGTGCACCCATTTTGGGTCTCCCATTTAAAGGTGTTTGTGGAGCAAGTGAAGATCATGAGTTTTTCAATAACTCACAGTACTATGGGGGGCACCGCTCGGCAGAGGAATCTCTTTAAATGGGGTGTGTAAGGACAGAGAGTATCCCCTAACCGAAGATGCTGCCTCCCTATATCCCACAACACTTGTTTTGAGCTGTGTTATCTGTCACCAGAAAACCTTAATTTTACTACCTTAAACTATACCCAATCTATCAACATATGCGTCTAATCGATTTTTAAACGTGTTTATAGACGTGCTACTAATTACTTCTACCGGCAAACTATTTCAGCTATTTACTATTCTATGCGTAAAAAAGTTTTTCGCAACTGCTGTCTCGAACCTTCTACTTGTCAACTTACACCCGTTATTTCTAGTCCTATTATATTGAGATATTTCGAAAAAGCTATCTCCATCTACGTCATCGAACACATTCATAATTTTGAAAACCTGGATTAGATTACCAATTAGCCCCCTAGTCTCGAGTGTTGTCAATTTTAATTCTTTAAGCCTATCCTCGTGCGACTTTGACCTAAGCGACTGAATCATCTTAGTTGCTCGTCTTTGAACTCTTTCGATTTTGTCTATATCTTTGCGCATATGCGGATTCCAAAATTGGACCGCTTACTCCAAATAGGGTCTAACTAATGATTTATAAAGAGGAACTATAATATCTCGCGATTTGTACTAAAAATTTCGAGCTATAAAACCTAACACTTTGTTCGCCTTATTGACCGCTGCTGTACTTTTTTTCGCTACTTTTAAATCACCAGTGACTACAACTCCTAAATCTTTTTCCTGCTCTACGCTTGTTAAATTTTTCCCCGACATACTATACGTAAAATTACCGTTACGCGAACCTACAGTATATGCAAAATTTTGCACTTATCAACGTTAAATTTCATTTGACATGTGACTGACCAATCAACGATTTTGTTCAGATCTTCCTGGATTTTACCTCTATCTTCGTCATTAATCGCCCTACCACCCAGCTTCGTGTCATCCGCAAACTTTGAAACTGTACTGGCTAGGCCGACATCTAAATCGTTAATATATATAAGAAAAAGCAAGGGGCCCAATACAGAACCCTGAGGAACGCCACTCGCTACATTAGCCCAACACGACTCCGCTCCATCAACGACCACCCTTTGTTTCCTACCTCGCAACCACTCTTCTATCCAATTTATTACTCACTCCTGATTCCATGAGCCTTAGTTTTTTTCAATGCATTGTTTGTGCTGTACGGTGTCAAACGCTTTTTGAGAATCTAAATACTACATCTACTACCCGATGACTATCGTAAACTTCAACTACGCTTTGAAAAAATTCTAAAAGATTAGTTAAGCAAGATTTGTTTCGCCTAAAACCGTGCTGCGTACTTCTAATCAAGTTATGTAATTCCAAGTGTTCGACTATACGATCCCTAATTATTGATTCCAGTAGCTTACCTCCAACAGACGTTAAACTGATTGGCCTATAATTTCGCGCCGGACCTTTATCGCCTTTCTTAAAAATAGGTGTTACATATGCTAACATGAAATTGTCTGCTAAGCACCCTTCAGAAATAGACACATTCAAAATCTTTGGTAGCGGCACAACAATGCTTTCTTTTAATTCTTTTAGTTGTATGGGATATATGGAATCCGTCGCCGGTGATTTACGCATTTTCATTTTACCAATATAGCGCATTACCTCCTTTTCACTAACCCCAATATTATCTAAAGGATTACTATTGTCAAAATATTACGCCTATGACCGTAGGGATATTCGTTACATCTTCTATTGTAAAAACTAACGTAAAAAAATTGTTCAGCAGAGTAGCCATTTGCTTGTTTACAGAAACTAGCTCAGAATTTTTCAACGGCCCCAATACACTATTTACTGGATTCCTATTATTGACGTATTGAAAGAATCGCTTGGGGTTTTCTTTGTCGTCACGAGCTATGGAGATTTCAAAATCGTGCTTGGACTTTTTTATTACACTTTTCGCTTCACGCTTTAGAGATATGTAGTTGTTTCGTAACCACAAATTATCTTTATCGCACTTATGGGTGGTAGGACGATTAATGACGAAGATAGAGGTAAAATTCAGGAAGATCTGAATAAAATCGTTGATTGGTCAGTCACATGGCAAATGAGATTTAACATGGATAAGTGCAAAATTATGCATATAGGTTCGCGTAACGGTAATTTTGCGTATAGTATGTCAGGGAAAGATTTAACAAGCGTAGAGCAGGAAAAAGATTTAGGAGTTATAGTCACTGGTGATTTAAAAGTAGCGAAACAAAGTACAGCGGCGGTCAATAAGGCGAACAAAGTGTTAGGTTTTATAGCTCAAAATTTTGTGTACAAATCGCGCGATATTATAGTTCTTCTTTATAAATCATTAGTTAGACCCCATTTGGAGTACGCGGTCCAATTTTGGAATCCGCATATGCGCAAAGATATAGACAAAATCGAAAGAGTTCAAAGACGAGCAACTAAGATGATTCCGTCTCTTAGGTCAAAGTCGTACGAGGTAGGTAAAGAGTTAAAATTGACTACACTCGAGACTAGGAGGTTAAGGGGTGATCTAATCCAGGTTTTCAAAATTATGAATGGGTTTGATAATGTAGATAGAGATAGCTTTTTCGAAATATCTCAATATAATAGGACTAGAAATAACGGGTGTAAGTTGACAAGTAGAAGGTTCGAGACAGCAGTTGCGAAAACTTTTTTACGCATAGAATAGTAAATAGCTGGAATAGTTTGCCGGTAGAAGTAATTAGTAGCACGTCTAAAACATGTTTAAGAATCGATTGGACGCGCATGTTGATAGAAAGGGTATAGTTTAAGGTAGTAAAATTAAGGCTTTGTGGGGATAGATCCCACAGCTCAACACAAGTGTTGTGGGATATAGGGAGGCAGCGTCTTGGGTTAGGGGATACTCTCTGTCCTTACACACCCCATTTAAAGAGATTCCTCTGCCGAGCGGTGCCCCCCATAGTACTGTGAGGTATTGAAAAACTCATGATCTTCACTTGCCCCACAAACACCTTTAAATGGGAGACCCATAATGGGTGCACACACATTTCTACATTACTGTACAGTCTTTACAGCCACACCTACACTTTTCCTCGTATGTGTATACACAATACACGATTACGAACACAGTTAGGTAGACCAGCCATGAGTGGATCCTAGGGTCTTTGTTGGTCTGAAACATTAAACATTATAACATTCCTCATTTATAGTCCTTAAATACTGTTTCAAACGATTCCCTTATTATTTTTGTGTTGGAGATCTCCATTACGTTTTCCCAATTGACGTGTGATAATTCATTTCGAAATTTACAAAAGTCTGCGTGCTGGAAGTTAGGAATTCTAGTCGAGTTAGCTGGTTTGGAGTGACTTACTAAGAGGACAAACTCTACCATATTGTGATCGCTATTGCTTAACGGTTCTATTACTTGAAGATCAGTGATTAGCCTATCATCCTTAGTTTTTACTAAATCTAAAATACTGTCTAACCTCGTAGGTTCTCCAACCTTTTGAATAAGAAAGCTATCCTCGAGAAATTAACTAAACGATTACCTTCCGCGTCTCCCTGCATTGAATCGTAATTCACGTTGGCGCAGTTAAAGTCACCCATAACTTAGGCCTGCTCACTCCTATTCTCTTTAATTCACGATATAACGCTTCGTCCGTATCAGCTGTTTGATTAGGGGACCTATATATAACGGCAACAAGAAGTTTGAAATCGTTCAATTTAAGTTCTGCTATAGTCGAATCTATCGGTTCTGGAACTCTGTGCTTTAATTCTATAACGTTCGCAATATTATCTTTGATATATAACATAACACCTCCTCGCCTACCTATTCTGTTTTTAACAAAAAGTTTATAATCTCTAATTTGATACTCCCCTACAAAGTCACGTGTTTCAGTGCTAAGCCACGATTCATTTATCGCAATTAAATCATAGTCTTTACAAGCAATTAAAGAAAAAAATTATTTTATTTTATTTCGTACGCTACGAGCATTTAAGGATAGAACCTTCAAATTGTTTGTAACCACTATACCTTCACGCGCGCAAGGGAAATTTGAGAAAATTACGCCGGGACCAGCCTGAAAAGAAGAGACAGTGTTTTGAAAGTCTTCCTAAACGCACAGCTCCAACGTCATCAAGATGAAGTCCATCTCCAAGGAACAAGTCCTTCCTGCCGTAGAAACTACAGTATTCCATAAATTCGCAAAGTGCACTCCTCCTGATGGCAAAGAGACTTTAGGTTATTGTTGATTTAGGTCGCCTTGCTGTAGAAATCGCTACGTTGGATAATTCGAGGAAGTATACCTGTTAAAACAATCTTATTAGTTTTTTCCTTCAGTCGCTCTAGCAAGTCCCTGTACCTAGCCAGCAGCTCTTCCGATCTAGAATTTAAAACGTTATTAGTAACGACATGAATAACATACGTTGTGTCCTCAGAGGTTCTGTCTGTAAAATGGTCAAAACTGTGTTATGTGGAGTAGATTTAGGAACAAATTTCTAAAGGAGGTCGATGAGGGTATATCACGAAGAGAGTTTAGAGAGAAGGAAAGTTTAAGAAAAAGAACTAACAGTGACCTGCCTATGAATCGAAAATTATGGTCCAAAATTAAGAAGAAACAAAGACTCTGGATGAGAATGAAGAATTTAAAAACAAAGCGAAATAGCAGTGACAAAGAACTTAAAGAAGTGCAAGAGGAATATAAAGAACCAATAACACAGGCCTGCGATGAAAAAACTTTTTTCATAATTTTAGCTGTTTACAATGTATTTTTGTGTGCTGAATTCGAAAAACACAATAAAAATGTCAAACCACACAAAGTTATTTCACAAATTCGATTTTTTTGTGAAGCAACTTCGAGAAAATGCCAGATTTCCGGAAATTACTAGAAACTTCTAAGAGACTATAAATACTGGGTTGCCAAGCCGTATGAGTCCGTTGTTACTCAGATTTCATGACGTGCGCACAATGATTCATCCGAAGCGAATTTTTTCAGTGATTTTGAGCTGTTTTTTGTGTTTTATATCAGCGAAATAGCGTGTTTTGATAGTGTTAAGAAAGCCTATTAGAAGACTGTAACCCCTTTCTTATTCTTTCTAGGATAAATTAAATTCAAGACTCTTATTGTGTTCTGGGTACTGTAGTAAGTTGTGAATCATGGCTAGCCGTGGATGTGTCAACAGTCCCGACAGCTTCTGCTACATATGCGGGGAATTTGTGATCAAGAAACATCAAAGAAACGTAACACATTTTATTAGGCAAGTGTACCATGCCTACTTTGGAATGAAACTAGGAGACCAAGACAAACCATGGGCACCACACAAAGTTTGTTTTATTTGCGTAGAGGATCTAAGGAAATGGGTAAAGGCAAAAAGAAAGCATTCAGATTTGGTGTGCCAATGGTATGGAGGGAGCCAAAAAATCACTGTGACGACTGCTATTTTTGCTCTTGTGATGTAAAGGCTATAACTCAAAAAATAAGAAAGCCATATTCTATCCAAATCTTCCATCAGCTTTTCGACCTGTTCCTCATGGGCCAGAAGTTCCAGTTCCGCTTTCACCAGAAACAATGGAAGATTTGCCTAGTAATTCTGGTTCAGATACTGATCATGAAGATTTCAGTGTGATATAGGAAGTCAAGACCCCAGTTGTTCACTCAATCTGAACTAAACGATTTAGTGAGAGATTTGTGATTATCCAAGGAATCTGCTGAACTCTTAGGCTCCAGATTAAAAGAAAGAAATTTATTATCAGCTGGAACATCGATATATTTGTATAGAAAAAGAGAAAAGGAGTTTATTCACTACTTTTCACATGAGGGCAATTTAGTTTACTGTAGTGATATTGATGGTTTGGTACAGGCATTTGGCATTGAGTACAAAGCGGATGAATGGAGACTTTTCATCGATTCTTCTAAAAGAAGTCTAAAAGCTGTTCTTTTGCACAATGGGAACAAGTATGCCTCTGTACCTGTTGGTCACTCGGTACATCTCCAAGAAAGTTATGAGAATTTAGAATTGGTTCTTACAAAGATAAAATATTATGATCATCACTGGATGATTTGTGGAGACCTTAAGGTATTGTGCATGCTTCTCGGGCAGCAGGGAGGATATACTAAGTTCCCATGTTTCCTTGTGAATGGGATAGCAGAGCAAAGAGTCAACACTGGGAGCAAAAACACTGGCCACAAAGATGATCTCTAGAACCTGGAAGCAAGAATATTTGCGTAAAATCTTGTTGACCCAAAGAAAGTACTTCTACCACTCTTCATATAAAACTAGGCCTTATGAAACAGTTTGTTAAGGCATTAGAAAAAAGTGGAAAATGCTTTAAGTACCTCTGCAAGAAGTTTCCTAACCTATCAGAAGCAAAATTAAAAGAAGGTATTTTTGTAGGCCCAGACATTAGAAGACTGCTGTCAGATGAAAACTTCTTGTCTACGATGACTGAAGTAGAAAAAGAGGCTGGAATTCATTCAAAAGTGTGGTTACTAAGTTCCTTGGGAATAATAAGGACCCTGAATATGCACTCATTGTTGAAAACATGCTGGAGAAATTCAAAGCTTTGGGATGCTCAATGAGTATCAAAATTCATTTCTTGAATGCACACTTGGACTTTTTCCCAGAAAATCTAGGTGCAGTAAGTGAGGAACAGGGAGAACGTTTCCATCAAGACATTAAGGAGATGGAAAAGAGATACCAAGGCCGGTGGAACGTTAATATGATGGGGGATTATTGCTGGATGCTGCATCGTGAAAATCCGGAAGGAGCTCACAAAAGGAAATGCAACAGACGCAGCTTCACTGCAAAAGAAAACGGGACTACTAATCCTTTCCACTAAGTAAAGATGTAAGTAACCAAGTTTTATAGTTTTTTTAAATAAATATATTCAGAATTGGCCAGGAAATAGGTTTCATGTGGTAATTCTTCACTACTTATTTTATTCAGTAACATATTACAACATAAAAACGTCATAGCAAATTGTGAAAAAACTATACGTGGTGGAGAAAATCTGAGGCCATTTTTGGATTTAGCACCCAAATTCCTATAAAACCAGCATACAATTTCAAAAAACGTTTTTAGGACCCTCAATTTGCAGGCCTGTGTAATCAGGTAAGAAGAGAAACAAGGCGCGAAATAAAAAACCAGCAAAGAAATGTTGCTAAGAATGCAAAGACTAACCCGAAATTATTTTGGAAGTATGTCCAATCTAAGACAAAATCAACAACATCTGTTACTGAGCTGCATGTCACCGAAGAAAAGAAATGCAAACTAAGGATGATAGGCAAAAGGCAGAAGTGTTGGCTGAATATTTCAGTAGCGTCTTTACACAGGAGCCTGAAGGGGATATGCCAAGAGTAGAAACCGAGCCAGTACCAGAACTATCTACACTGAGAATAACTAAGTCACAAATCAGGAGAGTCATTAAAAAGCTAAAGCAGACCAAATCACCAGGACCTGATGGTTTCCAACCAAGAATGATAAAAGAAGTAATGGAAGAATTACTAGAACCCCTATTGATCATATTTGAATACTCATTTAATAGTCAGCAAATTCCGTCAGATTGGGAAGTGCAAACATTACAGCAATTTTCAAAAAGGAGATAGATGTGAGCCGGGTAACTACAGACCTATTAGCCTGACAAGTGTAATATGCAAAATCATGGAATCAATTATAAGAGAAAAGATCATGCAGCACATGAACGAGAATAATTTATTCAGTAGTAAGCATTTGGATTTATTTCGGGAAGGTCAACAGTTCTACAGCTTATCAAAGTCTTAGACAAATGGACCCAGTTCTTGGATGAGGGAGCCGCAGTCGACATTGCTTATTGCGACTTCATGAAAGCATTTGATAGGGTACCACATAGAAGGTTGCTGGAAAAACTTAAAAGTTACAACATCACTGGTAGTTTCATAACATGGATCGAGTCGTTCCTCCGTAATAGAAAGCAACGGGTAGTGGTTAATGGTGAAACCTCTGATTGGAAAGAGGTGGCTAGTGGTGTTCCTCAAGGATCAGTTATTGGGCCCCTGTTATTTGTGATATTCATCAACGATCTGCCAGATGTAGTGAAACAGTGAGATCTTCTTATATGCGGATGACACTAAGGTATTCAGAAAGATAAGTGAAGACAAGGACTGCAGCAAGTTGCAGGAGGATTTAGAGAAGATGAAGCAGTGGTCAGAGAAGTGGATGCTGAAGTTTGACCCTAGTAAGTGTAAATATATGAGTATGAGGATAGGAAGAGCACAGTTGCCCAGAATAAGAAATATGAAATGTATGAGGAAATGAGTGAGAGTAATTCAGAGAAAGACCTTGGAGTTATACTTGATAGTAACCTCAGATTCGAAGAACATTTAGCAGAGAAAATAATAAGGCAAATAGATTAGTAGGAATAATACGAGAACATTTGTGACCTTAGACGAAGAAATGTTTAAATCATTATACAGTGCACTTGTAAGACCTCATCCAGAATATGCCAACCAAATATGGTGCCCATACAAGGTAAAGGATATTGAGGCCTTAGAAAATGTCCAACGGCGTGCCACTAAGCTAATCCCATCATTGAGAGACCTACCATAACAAGAAAGACTTAAGAAATTAGATTTACCAACGTTCCATATAGAAGATCTCGAGGGGATATGTTAAAGGTGTTCAAGATTACGAGTAACATCTATGATAAACACGTATGCGAAGACCTATTTACGATTCAAGACAACACAATGACAAGGGGGCCGCCAAGAAGATCTACAAGGAAAGACCAAGGTTAAATTTAAGGAAATACACTTTCTGCAGTAGGGTCGTAAACACCTGGAATAGTCTACCAGCCTCATTAGTTGGCTCAGATTCGGTTCTGAGCTTTGAGAAGAAGTTGGATAGAGTGTGGGCCCACCAGGAATACAAATTTGATTACAGAGCCGACATTCTTTGTACTAATCTCGACCGCCACCAGACAGAACACAACCGAAGGTGAAAATTCGGAGCTGGAGTCACAGGCTTGATGGCCTCTTCTAGAAGACTTCTGTGAGAAAATCTGTGAGAATGTTATATCCTCTACCCTTGCACCTGAGTAGCAATAACGGCGCCTACGACGAGGGTTTCTCCCACAGAATTCCTCGAGTTGCCCTTGAACAATGGAATCGTATTTCCGGCTCACCACCATCTTCGAAACCTAAACAGAAAACTTATTGTTTGTTATTACTGATAGACAAGTCTTAGGTTTTCTCAATAGGGCTCCATTACGCACTTAAATGAAGGGTTGGGAACTAAGGGAAGAGAGAGGGCTATTAGTACTATTTATATTATTAGTAGAAACCGAGGCAGGAGGGGTCCTTCAGTAACGACCTCTCTTGCCGTCAGGAGCACCACCCTATGGAAAAACCACAACATGGTATCATATGTGGTACCTTTATTTCATAATTAAATATAAATTATTAATTAATTGAATTAAATATCAATACAAAATTGGCTCGGGATTGGCGACATAGCCTAATGGGAATGAAATGATTGCCATACATACATAGAAACCGTATGTAGCCGTCGGGTCTGTACAACCACGAGAAACCTTCATTTATATCACGTGAACCAAATTTTCCATTTGCTAACCCATGCAAAATACAAGGGAGAAAGAGTCAACAACCTTTGCAAAATCAGCAATTTATACGAAAATATGAAGATATATTAAAGGAACGGCTCTCAGGGCTGTTATGTTACAGTGAACGCTTTAAACAGGGAAGATGTGTTTTTGTCTCCCCTCAAGTTCTGAGTGAATTCCTTATAATAAAATTAATACATAAAATAGGATAGGCCTATCCCCAGAAGTGTCTATATTGTGACAGCCCATATTTATTACAAGACGTTAACTCATTGCGTAACTCCATCGTGGCGGCCCTACACCGAAAATGATCGTAACGCCCTACATCGAAGCAAACTAAGATCCATCAAAATTAAGGTGAGGCAATTTCATTTTCATTCTAATATTAGGCGTCTAAAATCCCGACGCTAAAATTACCATAAACAATTAAATATAAAGAGGTCCTTTAAAGACCTACATATTCATAACTCTCTAACGAAAAAATATAGGGCTTTTGTCGTTCACTCTCCACTGAAATCTGCTGGACATTTCCAACGGATGAGGGTAACAGGCAATCAACCCATAGCTCTATATAGTTTTTCATATGGTGGCCCGTGTGTGGGGAAGGTTATTGCTGTGAAAACCTTAACCTTGAATAAAATAACAAAACAGAATTAAAACAAACAAAAAAAATAATAAAATTACGCCTTATCAAACATTTTGACATCTGAACAGAATTTATTCCATGTTTGGCTTTTTCATTACATATAAATAATGATAAATTACGAAGCCTACCTCACAAAGTAGACCCTACTCTTTACACTCAAGGCCTATTCTAACTAAAAACACTAAATTTATAATTCAACCTGTGGTGTAGGTTATAAAATTTATTTCAGTAATTTAACTTACTCATAAGACTCATTAACATCACAAAAATTAAGTGCAGAACTGTAACATCACAAAAATTAAGTGCAGAACTGTAACATCACAAAAATTAAGTGCAGAACTGTAACATCACAAAAATTAAGTGCAGAACTGTAACATCACAAAAAATGAAGTGCAGAACTGTAACATCACAAAAATTAAGTGCAAACTGTAACATCACAAAAAATTAAGTGCAGAACTGTAACATCACAAAAAATTAAGTGCAGAACTGTAACATCACAAAAATTAAGTGCAGAACTGTAACATCACAAAAATTAAGTGCAGAACTGTAACATCACAAAAATTAAGTGCAGAACTGTAACATCACAAAAATTAAGTGCAGAACTAAAATTAAAATTATCATACAGTATATAAATATATACAAAAAAAGACTGTTAATGAAAACAGGGCTGGAGTATTGTAATATTTCCTATGGAAAATAAATTAAATTGCAACACCCTTTCATTTTGGAAAGAGTGAGGACTTTATAAAATGCTACACTTTTTATATTAAAAAATGAGGAAAAACAAAAATGGAATAAAAAATAAAACGTAAATTAATTATAGTTATCTAAGATGGGTTTTGTGGCCTTCCATTGGCCACAGCCCAAACTATCACCAGGTTTTGTGGCCTCCCCTTGGCCACAGCCCAAACTATTACAAGGGTCTTCTGGCCTCCCATGGCCACAGACCAAACTATTACAAGGGTCTTGTGGCCTACCTTGGCCACAACCCAAACTATAACAAGGGTCTTGTGGCCTCCCATGGCCACAGCCCAAACTATTACAAGGGTTTTGTGGCCTCCCCTTGGCCACAACTCAAACTATTACAAGGGTCTTGTGGCCTCCCATGGCCACAGACCAAACTATTACAAGGGTTTTGTGGCGTCCCTTGGCCACAGCCCAAACTATTACAAGGGTCTTGTGGCCTACCTTGGCCACAACCCAAACTATAACAAGGGTCTTGTGGCCTCCCATGGCCACAGACCAAACTATTACAAGGGTTTTGTGGCCTCCCTTGGCCACAGCCCAACTATTACAAGGGTCTTGTGGCCTACCTTGGCCACAACCCAAACTATAACAAGGGTCTTGTGGCCTCCCATGGCCACAGACCAAACTATTACAAGGGTTTTGTGGCCTCCCCTTGGCCACAGCCCAAACTATTACAAGGGTTTTGTGGCCTACCTTGGCCACAACCCAAACTATTACAAGGGTCTTGTGGCCTCCCATGGCCACAGACCAAACTATTACAAGGGTCTTGTGGCGTACCTTGGCCACAACCCAAATTATAACAAGGGTCTTGTGGCCTCCCATGGCCAAAGACCAAACTATTGCAAGGGTTTTGTGGCCTCCCCTTGGCCACAGCCCAAACTATTACAAGGGTTTTGGCCTCCCCTTGGCCACAGCCCAAACTATTACAAGGGTTTTGTGGCCTCCCCTTGGCCACAGCCCAAACTATTACAAGGGTTTTGTGGCCTACCTTGGCCACAACCCAAACTATTACAAGGGTCTTGTGGCCTCCCATGGCCACAGACCAAACTATTACAAGGGTCTGTGGCGTACCTTGGCACAACCCAAACTATAACAAGGGTCTTGTGGCCTCCCATGGCCACAGACCAAACTATTGCAAGGGTTTTGTGGCCTCCCCTTGGCCACAGCCCAAACTATTACAAGGGTTTTGTGGCCTCCCCTTGGCCACAGCCCAAACTATTACAAGGGTTTTGTGGCCTCCCCTTGGCCACAACCCAAACTATTACAAGGGTTTTGTGGCCTCCCCTTGGCCACAACCCAAACTATTACAAGGGTTTTGTGGCCTCCCCTTGGCCACAGTCCAAACTATTACAAGGGTTTTGTGGCCTACCTTGGCCACAACCCAAACTATTACAAGGGTTTTGTGGCCCCCCTTGGCCACAACCCAAACTATTACAAGGGTTTTGTGGCCTCCCCTTGGCCACAGCCCAAACTATTACTAGGGTTTTATGGCCTCCCATGGCCAGAGACCAAACAACATAAAAACAGTACAGGATTCAAAGCCCCAAGCCCTCCAGATCTACCTGTGGAGGAGTAACATTTACTCCACTAAAACTACGGGTATTGACTAGTCTGAAGTGGTAGGAGGTTTGAATACAGTACAAACTCTTTCAACCAAACAACATAACATGGAAGTACAGTACATTTGAATTAACTCACCAACGTAGAAGTCACTTTAATTAAAACATAAATCATTAACAAAACAAAACATGACGAAACTCCAAAACAACATTAGTAAACCAGCATTTAAAAATTGGTGACATAAATTTACATCCATTTCACATGGTTTAAAACACAGTTTATCAAAAAATTTGATCTATAACATACAAATTTTTCTCCGGCCCCCCCCCCCCAGTATATGGAAAAACCACAACATGGTATCATATGTGGTACTTTTATTTCATAATTAAATGTAAATTATTAATTAATTGAATTAAATATCTATACAAAATTGGCTCGGGATTGGCGACATAGCCTAATTGGAATGAAATGATTGCCATACATACATCGGGTCTGTACAACCACGAGAAACCTTCATTTATATCACGTGAACCAAATTTTCCATTTGCTAACCCATGCAAAATACAAGGGAGAAAGAGTCAACAACCTTTGCAAAATCAGCAATTTATACGAAAATATGAAGATATATTAAAGGAACGGCTCTCAGGGCTGTTTATGTTACAGCGAAACGCTTTAAACAGGGAAGATGTGTTTTTGTCTCCTCTCAAGTTCTGAGTGAATTCCTTATAATAAAATTAATACATAAATAGGATAGGCCTATCCCCAGAAGTGTCTATATTGTGACAGCCCATATTTATTACAAGACGTTAACTCATTGCGTAACTCCATCGTGGCGGCCCTACACCGAAAATGATCGTAACGCCCTACATCGAAGCAAACTAAGATCCATCAAAATTAAGGTGAGGCAATTTCATTTTCATTCTAATATTAGGCGTCTAAAATCCCGACGCTAAAATTACCATAAACAATTAAATATAAAGAGGTCCTTTAAAGACCTACATATTCATAACTCTCTAACGAAAAAATAGGGCTTTTGTCGTTCACTCTCCACTGAAATCTGCTGGACATTTCCAACGGATGAGGGTAACAGGCAATCAACCCATAGCTCTATATAGTTTTTCATATGGTGGCCCGTGTGCGGGGAAGGGTTATTTGCTGTGAAAACCTTAACCTTGAATAAAATAACAAAACAGAATTAAAACAAACAAAAAAATAATAAAATTACGCCTTATAAACATTTTGACATCTGAACAGAATTTATTCCATGTTTGGCTTTTTCATTACATATAAATAATGATAAATTACGAAGCCTACCTCACAAAGTAGACCCTACTCTTTACACTCAAGGCCTATTCTAACTAAAAACACTAAATTTATAATTCAACCTGTGGTGTAGGTTATAAATTTATTTCAGTAATTTAACTTACTCATAAGACTCATTAACATCACAAAAATTAAGTGCAGAACTGTAACATCACAAAAATTAAGTGCAGAACTGTAACATCACAAAAATTAAGTGCAGAACTGTAACATCACAAAATTAAGTGCAGAACTGTAACATCACAAAAAATGAAGTGCAGAACTGTAACATCACAAAAAATTAAGTGCAGAACTGTAACATCACAAAAATTAAGTGCAGAACTGTAACATCACAAAAAATTAAGTGCAGAACTGTAACATCACAAAAATTAGTGCAGAACTGTAACATCACAAAAATTAAGTGCAGAACTGTAACATCACAAAAATTAAGTGCAGAACTGTAACATCACAAAAAATTAAGTGCAGAACTAAAATTAAAATTATCATACAGTATATAAATATATACAAAACAAAGACTGTGTTAATGAAAACAGGGCTGGAGTATTGTAATATTTCCTATGGAAAAAAATTAAATTGCAACACCCTTTCATTTTGGAAAGAGTGAGGACTTTATAAAATGCTACACTTTTTATATTAAAAAATGAGGAAAAACAAAAATGGAATAAAAAATAAAACGTAAATTAATTATAGTTAATCTAAGATGGGTTTTGTGGCCTTCCATTGGCCACAGCCCCAAACTATCACCAGGGTTTTGTGGCCTCCCCTTGGCCACAGCCCAAACTATTACAAGGGTCTTCTGGCCTCCCATGGCCACAGACCAAACTATTACAAGGGTCTTGTGGCTACCTTGGCCACAACCCAAACTATAACAAGGGTCTTGTGGCCTCCCATGGCCACAGCCCAAACTATTACAAGGGTTTTGTGGCCTCCCTTGGCCACAACTCAAACTATTACAAGGGTCTTGTGGCCTCCCATGGCCACAGACCAAACTATTACAAGGGTTTTGTGGCGTCCCCTTGGCCACAGCCCAAACTATTACAAGGGTCTTGTGGCCTACCTTGGCCACAACCCAAACTATAACAAGGGTCTTGTGGCCTCCCATGGCCACAGACCAAACTATTACAAGGGTTTTGTGGCCTCCCCTTGGCCACAGCCCAAACTATTACAAGGGTCTTGTGGCCTACCTTGGCCACAACCCAAACTATAACAAGGGTCTTGTGGCCTCCCATGGCCACAGACCAAACTATTACAAGGGTTTTGTGGCCTCCCCTTGGCCACAGCCCAAACTATTACAAGGGTTTTGTGGCCTACCTTGGCCACAACCCAAACTATTACAAGGGTCTTGTGGCCTCCCATGGCCACAGACCAAACTATTACAAGGGTCTTGTGGCGTACCTTGGCCACAACCCAAATTATAACAAGGGTCTTGTGGCCTCCCATGGCCAAAGACCAAACTATTGCAAGGGTTTTGTGGCCTCCCCTGGCCACAGCCCAACTATTACAAGGGTTTTGTGGCCTCCCCTTGGCCACAGCCCAAACTATTACAAGGGTTTTGTGGCCTCCCCTTGGCCACAGCCCAAACTATTACAGGGTTTTGTGGCCTACCTTGGCCACAACCCAAACTATTACAAGGGTCTTGTGGCCTCCCATGGCCACAGACCAAACTATTACAAGGGTCTTGTGGCGTACCTTGGCCACAACCCAAACTATAACAAGGGTCTTGTGGCCTCCCATGGCCACAGACCAAACTATTGCAAGGGTTTTGTGGCCTCCCCTTGGCCACAGCCCAAACTATTACAAGGGTTTTGTGGCCTCCCTTGGCCACAGCCCAAACTATTACAAGGGTTTTGTGGCCTCCCCTTGGCCACAACCCAAACTATTACAAGGGTTTTGTGGCCTCCCCTTGGCCACAACCCAAACTATTACAAGGGTTTTGTGGCCTCCCCTTGGCCACAGTCCAAACTATTACAAGGGTTTTGTGGCCTACCTTGGCCACAACCCAAACTATTACAAGGGTTTGTGGCCTCCCCTTGGCCACAACCCAAACTATTACAAGGGTTTTGTGGCCTCCCCTTGGCCACAGCCCAAACTATTACTAGGGTTTTATGGCCTCCCATGGCCAGAGACCAAACAACATAAAAACAGTACAGGATTCAAAGCCCCAAGCCCTCCAGATCTACCTGTGGAGGAGTAACATTTACTCCACTAAAACTACGGGTATTGACTAGTCTGAAGTGGTAGGAGGTTTGAATACAGTACAAACTCTTTCAACCAAACAACATAACATGGAAGTACAGTACATTTGAATTAACTCACCAACGTAGAAGTCACTTTAATTAAAACATAAATCATTAACAAAACAAAACATGACGAAACTCCAAAACAACATTAGTAAACCAGCATTTAAAAATTGGTGACATAAAATTTACATCCATTTCACATGGTTTAAAACACAGTTTATCAAAAAATTTGATCTATAACATACAAATTTTTCTCGGCCCCCCCCCCCCCAGTATATGGAAAAACCACAACATGGTATCATATGTGGTACTTTTATTTCATAATTAAATGTAAATTATTAATTAATTGAATTAAATATCTATACAAAATTGGCTCGGGATTGGCGACATAGCCTAATGGGAATGAAATGATTGCCATACATACATCGGGTCTGTACAACCACGAGAAACCTTCATTTATATCACGTGAACCAAATTTTCCATTTGCTAACCCATGCAAAATACAAGGGAGAAAGAGTCAACAACCTTTGCAAAATCAGCAATTTATACGAAAATATGAAGATATATTAAAGGAACGGCTCTCAGGGCTGTTTATGTTACAGCGAACGCTTTAAACAGGGAAGATGTGTTTTTGTCTCCTCTCAAGTTCTGAGTGAATTCCTTATAATAAAATTAATACATAAAATAGGATAGGCCTATCCCCAGAAGTGTCTATATTGTGACAGCCCATATTTATTACAAGACGTTAACTCATTGCGTAACTCCATCGTGGCGGCCCTACACCGAAAATGATCGTGACGCCCTACATCGAAGCAAACTAAGATCCATCAAAATTAAGGTGAGGCAATTTCATTTTCATACTAATATTAGGCGTCTAAAATCCCGACGCTAAATTACCATAAACAATTAAATATAAAGAGGTCCTTTAAAGACCTACATATTCATAACTCTCTAACGAAAAAATATAGGGCTTTTGTCGTTCACTCTCCACTGAAATCTGCTGGACATTTCTAACGGATGAGGGTAACAGGCATCAACCCATAGCTCTATATAGTTTTTCTTCAAGTTTTTCTTCAAGTTTTTCTTCAAGCCTCACTCTGGCTTCCCTCCCACGTTCTAACTCGTTCCTCAGCACTTTCATGTATTAGCACCACCTACAAACTAACTGATCACTATTATTAGCCAAAGTAAACGCGTAAGCAGCCAATTTCCCTTCACAATCACTGCAAGTACTTGACGGGGATGCCATGCTATTAATTAATTAGAAAAAACGAGCGTTTGGAAATTAATAAATTACAATGTAGGTTTACCACGTGCTTATTGTGACGTCACCTGCGCAATCCCGCAAAAATTTTCTTGAAACGCAGAAACAGGTTCCTGTAACACAAATTTATACTAAATGAATATATACTTAATTAAGCTACCGACGAAGCTTCTGCAAAAGAAAAAGTATTAATAAAACTTCTGTCTACTATTCGGCCGACTTTTTTCTTTCCTATTTTTCCTTTCTCCCACGGAGGGTGACCAAACCCTCCTTGATGATCCTTAGGAAAGCAAAATCAACCATCTTATTAAAGCACGTTTTCTAATACTGTAGATTGGAAAAACAAACAAGGCAAGCCAAGTGCACTCGCCTTGGTTTAATCAAATAATATAGTAATGGAGAAAGTAATGAATATATACAGTATATATATATATATATATATATATATATATATATATATATATATACACCTTTAACCTTTCGTTAGCTTCCGCCCGAATTATTCATTCTGACGAAGGTCAAGCTTTTCACTCCACCTAAGACCTACAATTTAACCCTTTACGGACAAGTCCGGAGCATATGCGGTCACTCTTGTTACCACAACGTATAGGTTTTATTGTTATTGAAAACTAAATATTTTAGTAACTAATCACTGAAATGATACACATTTTGGGCTCCTTTCCCGACAACTAAATGACATCTATATATAAACACGTAGAATCGTTTATAGAAACGAGGCATTGTAGTACAATTTATATTATTATTTCTGGTGGACCTTAAGGTACCATCCGTCGTTAAAGGGTTAACGTGGAATCCGAACCACGCCCCACTAGCAGCCCAGCGTCTTAACCACTAGGCCACCCAGGGTACCCATTTATCTACCAACCACTTTCTTTATTGTGTGGAAGGATGAACAGCTGGGTTTTGCTGAGCGCCGGCTGCCGTCAGCGGGTCTCGATCCCGGGGCCGATGGATTTGTAGTCAGCGACGCTATCCACTACACCACCGAGGTGCATTATATTATATATATATATATTAGAGGCGGGGCCACCAGCTTGACCTCCGTGTGAAGAGAGACCAACACACGAAACAACATAAGGTTCATAAGGTATATATATATAACACAGTATATATATATATATATATATATATATATACTGTGTAATATATATATATAAATGTGTATATATATATATAAATGTATATATGTATACATATATAAATGTATATGTATATATAAATAAATGTGTATATGTATATATAAATATATAAATAAATGTGTATATATATATATGTGTGTGTATATATATACAGTATATATATATATATATGTATAGAAACGACGTAAGTATAGAGGAGTGTTCTGCACACGAGGAAGGGAAATAATTACAAAATTTCCAAAGGTCGAAGTAGGCCCTCCACTTCCAGTGTTGTCTGAAGAAGTTATCAAAGACCTCAGCACGGATCCATCTTACGCTTATCGTATTGTTCAAGCAATCAGATCAGGAGAGTTGCCTCAAAATCTGGCTCTCTTGGAGATTGGAATCGTAAGTCACAGTCGTTGGTTAACTACAGCGATTCGTTTCTGCAGGATTTGGGTTTCCAAACATGCAATGAAGGCAAAATGCTACAGAATTTGATGTTGATTGTTGAATTTATTATTGGGTTTATCTTCCTCACTGGTTCAATGTAAAACTTAATCCAATGTGGATGGAGGGGCCCAACTACATCTTGTTTCAATTACAACTACTGAGAACCCAAAGGAATGTAGTGGTGGACATCGTGTTACCTGTGATGAGAAGGCCCGCTTGGTATGCTAGGCCAAAGGCAGTTTTGCAACCAATACTCTGCAGCCAATGTACCAAAGAGCGAACTGAGGCTGTGGAAATCATTCTAAAGCTTAGAGGAACATCACTAGATGATGACCAGCTGGGAGACTGCTCTTTTCAGACAAAGAGGGTACTTCCGATAAACGTCAATGCCACGAAATTGTCAGAATTAGTTAACTTGAGTTCGGAAGTTTTGGACCCACCACTGTCAACATGTATAACAAACAAAGATTTAACACAACTTAAAGAGGCCCCAATGCACGTGCCAAAGTGGCCTTCTCACACTCAGAGTGTGGAGAGATGTGTGAAAATGGTCACAGAAGCAGCTAGTCAAGTTCACAGTCAAGAGAGGCGAGAAGGCTACATCAAAGCGCAAGTAGCAAGCCGAATGCTGATGTCAAGGAACCGCAGCAAAAAGAACGTGACTGCATTGGTTACTTTCAAATAAAGACTCTCAATGATATCTTATTGCCACTTTAAATGTTGATAGGATGTTTGCGAACATTTGTTATTTTGTTACGAATTTACGGAAAAATTGAATTTTTGAATTAAAATTGATGTAGGTAGGAGTTATTTTTTATTGTTTTTTGTAGCAAGGATATTATTTTGTATGCCAAATGATTACATTAAATTGCTACCAAATCACATGGTTTTCAATTTAGTCATTTCACCCCCAAAACTGACACATCCTAATAATATATATATATATATTATATATTATATCTATATATATATATATATAATATGTATATATATATATATGTAATATGTATATATATGTAATATATATATATATATAAGCTTATATATATATATATATATATTAATTATATATAATATATATATATATATATATGTAATATATATATACATATATATTGTAATATATATATACATATATATATGTAATATATATATACTATATATATGTAATATATATATACATATATATATGTAATATATATACACATATATATATGTAATATATATATATATGTTTTATATATATATGTAATATATACATATGTATATATTATATATATATATATTATATATATATAATATATATATATATATATATAATGTTATAATAATGTTATAAATTCAAAGCTGGGCACTTGCGTTTTTTTTTGCGGTACTGCGGTACTACCGCACTACCAAACCGGGACCGCATAACGCAGTACCGCAAAGGATCGCTGAAAGTACAGGCTGTACTTTCAGCGATCCTTTGCGGTACTGCGTTATGCGGTCCCGGTTTGGTAGTGCGGTAGTACCGCAGTACCGCAGTACCGCAAAAAAAACCGCAAGTGCCCAGCTTTGGAACTTATAATGTTTCAGACCAACAAAGACCCTAGGATCCACTCATGGCTGGTCTACCTAACTGTGTTCGTAATTGTGTATGTCCTCCGTGGTGGCGGAGGGGACCTATAATTTTACGTGGGTTCCAAACCACAAGAACATAAGAAATTTATGTAACAACTTCCTGTACATTGGCAACGACCAATTTAGCAAAACTAATTAATTATCGATTTAAAACTAAAGATAGAATCTCTGGATCCAGAGGATCAATTCATAATAGACTACTATCCACAAATATGTTACACTCTATATCTATTTATAACCGACATGAAAATATATCAGATCCAAAGAATCCAGTCAATTTCATTACGGCATCCATCAATACTAGTACCTTGTCACGAAAAATAAGTCACGGTCCATAACGATTGTGGACCAAGTCAAAATTTACAACCATATACATTACAATATATACACTTAGGAGGAAAAGTGTAGGTGTGGCTGTAAAGACTGTACAGTAATGTAGAAATGTGTGTGCATCCATCTTGGGTCTCCCATTTAAAGGTGTTTGTGGGGCAAGTGAAGTTCATGAGTTTTTCAATACCTCACAGTACTATGGGGGGCACCGCTCAGCAGAGGAATCTCTTTAAATGGGGTGTGTAAGGACAGAGAGTATCCCCTAACCCAAGACGCTGCCTCCCTATATCCCACACTTGTGTTGAGCTGTGGGAACTGTGGGATCTATCCCCACAAAGCCTTAATTTTACTACCTTAAACTATACCCAATATATCAACATATGCGTCTAATCGATTTTTAAACATGTTTATAGACGTGCTACTAATTACTTCTACCGGCAAACTATTCCAGCTATTTACTATCCTATGCGTAAAAACGTTTTTGGCAATTGCTGTCTCAACCTTCTACTTATCAACTTAAACCCGTTATTTCTAGTCCAATTATATTGAGATATTTCGAAAAAGCTATCTCTATCTACGTTATCGAAACCATTCATAATTTTGAAAACCTGGATTAGATCACCCCTTAACCTCCTAGTCTCGAGTGTTGTCAATTTTAACTCCTTAAGCCTATCCTCGTACGACTTATGGAAACCGATTTTAATCGTATGGGGGGTGCAAGACGGAGCTCCTGCTCACAGAGAGTTATTGTGAAGGAAACGCTTGCAGGAAGTCTTCAACCAAAGAGTAATTGCTACAGGCCATGACAGTGAATGGCCTCCCAGAAGCCCTGACTTGATCCCGTGTGATTACTTTTTATGGGGTCATTTGAAAAATAGAGTATTTGCATCACAACCTATCAATTTAGATGATTTGAGGACTCGCATCACAGCTGAAATCAACTTGTTAAAAGACAATCCAGATCTTATCAAAAGAGTGATGGCGAAGATGAGAGCGCGACTCCAGATTTGTATCGATAGGAATGGCGGTCATGTTGAAAGAAAACGAAACTAAGCATAATTTTTGTAATAAGGAATAACGAAAAATATGCTTTGTATCTTATTAAAATTATGTTAAAGTATCTATTATTATGTATTTGTCTTTTCATTACATCGATAGCACACACATTATTTTTTCATTGACCAATTTTCCGCAATCCATTTTTTTGTACCTTCAGTTAAAAGCACATGCTTAAACACTAATTCGTTTAAACATGAATAAATTTGAACGTTAACAAAGAATAATTTGCTATATTAAATCAAACAAACAGATCCAAAATATCTCAATTTTTGGAGGAGTTAGTACAATCTAAAGTTGGGTGTACTTTTTTGTGGGACATACTGTATATATGTATGTTATAATGTTTCAGACCAGCAAAGACCCTAGGATCCACTCATGGCTGGTCTACCTAACTCTGTTTGTAATTGTGCATTCTCTATGTCCTCCGTGTTGGCGGAGGGGACCTACAATTTTGCGTGGGTTCCGAACCAGAAGAACATAAGAAATTTATGTAAGATCTGCCTGTACATTGCCAACGACCAATTTTTACAAAAATAAATAATTATCAATTTAAAACTAAATAATTATCGATTTAAAACTAAACATAGAATCTCTGGATCCAGAGGATCAAGTCATAATAGACTACTATTCACAAATAATATACACTCTATATCTATTTATAACCGACATGCAAATATATCAGATCCAAAGAATCCAGTCAATTTCATTACGGTATCCATCAATACTAGTACCTTGCCAAAAAAATAAGTCACGGTCCATATCGATTGCGGACCATGTCAAAATTTACCACAATATACATTACAATATATATACTTAGGAAGAAAAGTGTAAGTGTGGCTGTAAAGACTGTACAGTAATGTAGAAATGTGTGTGCACCCATTTTGGGTCTCCCATTTAAAGGTGTTTGTGGAGCAAGTGAAGATCATGAGTTTTTCAATAACTCACAGTACTATGGGGGGCACCGCTCGGCAGAGGAATCTCTTTAAATGGGGTGTGTAAGGACAGAGAGTATCCCCTAACCGAAGATGCTGCCTCCCTATATCCCACAACACTTGTTTTGAGCTGTGTTATCTGTCACCAGAAAACCTTAATTTTACTACCTTAAACTATACCCAATCTATCAACATATGCGTCTAATCGATTTTTAAACGTGTTTATAGACGTGCTACTAATTACTTCTACCGGCAAACTATTTCAGCTATTTACTATTCTATGCGTAAAAAAGTTTTTCGCAACTGCTGTCTCGAACCTTCTACTTGTCAACTTACACCCGTTATTTCTAGTCCTATTATATTGAGATATTTCGAAAAAGCTATCTCCATCTACGTCATCGAACACATTCATAATTTTGAAAACCTGGATTAGATTACCAATTAGCCCCCTAGTCTCGAGTGTTGTCAATTTTAATTCTTTAAGCCTATCCTCGTGCGACTTTGACCTAAGCGACTGAATCATCTTAGTTGCTCGTCTTTGAACTCTTTCGATTTTGTCTATATCTTTGCGCATATGCGGATTCCAAAATTGGACCGCTTACTCCAAATAGGGTCTAACTAATGATTTATAAAGAGGAACTATAATATCTCGCGATTTGTACTAAAAATTTCGAGCTATAAAACCTAACACTTTGTTCGCCTTATTGACCGCTGCTGTACTTTTTTTCGCTACTTTTAAATCACCAGTGACTACAACTCCTAAATCTTTTTCCTGCTCTACGCTTGTTAAATTTTTCCCCGACATACTATACGTAAAATTACCGTTACGCGAACCTACAGTATATGCAAAATTTTGCACTTATCAACGTTAAATTTCATTTGACATGTGACTGACCAATCAACGATTTTGTTCAGATCTTCCTGGATTTTACCTCTATCTTCGTCATTAATCGCCCTACCACCCAGCTTCGTGTCATCCGCAAACTTTGAAACTGTACTGGCTAGGCCGACATCTAAATCGTTAATATATATAAGAAAAAGCAAGGGGCCCAATACAGAACCCTGAGGAACGCCACTCGCTACATTAGCCCAACACGACTCCGCTCCATCAACGACCACCCTTTGTTTCCTACCTCGCAACCACTCTTCTATCCAATTTATTACTCACTCCTGATTCCATGAGCCTTAGTTTTTTTCAATGCATTGTTTGTGCTGTACGGTGTCAAACGCTTTTTGAGAATCTAAATACTACATCTACTACCCGATGACTATCGTAAACTTCAACTACGCTTTGAAAAAATTCTAAAGATTAGTTAAGCAAGATTTGTTTCGCCTAAAACCGTGCTGCGTACTTCTAATCAAGTTATGTAATTCCAAGTGTTCGACTATACGATCCCTAATTATTGATTCCAGTAGCTTACCTCCAACAGACGTTAAACTGATTGGCCTATAATTTCGCGCCGGACCTTTATCGCCTTTCTTAAAAATAGGTGTTACATATGCTAACATGAAATTGTCTGCTAAGCACCCTTCAGAAATAGACACATTCAAAATCTTTGGTAGCGGCACAACAATGCTTTCTTTTAATTCTTTTAGTTGTATGGGATATATGGAATCCGTCGCCGGTGATTTACGCATTTTCATTTTACCAATATAGCGCATTACCTCCTTTTCACTAACCCCAATATTATCTAAAGGATTACTATTGTCAAAAGATATTACGCCTATGACCGTAGGGATATTCGTTACATCTTCTATTGTAAAAACTAACGTAAAAAAATTGTTCAGCAGAGTAGCCATTTGCTTGTTTACAGAAACTAGCTCAGAATTTTTCAACGGCCCCAATACACTATTTACTGGATTCCTATTATTGACGTATTGAAAGAATCGCTTGGGGTTTTCTTTGTCGTCACGAGCTATGGAGATTTCAAAATCGTGCTTGGACTTTTTTATTACACTTTTCGCTTCACGCTTTAGAGATATGTAGTTGTTTCGTAACCACAAATTATCTTTATCGCACTTATGGGTGGTAGGACGATTAATGACGAAGATAGAGGTAAAATTCAGGAAGATCTGAATAAAATCGTTGATTGGTCAGTCACATGGCAAATGAGATTTAACATGGATAAGTGCAAAATTATGCATATAGGTTCGCGTAACGGTAATTTTGCGTATAGTATGTCAGGGAAAGATTTAACAAGCGTAGAGCAGGAAAAAGATTTAGGAGTTATAGTCACTGGTGATTTAAAAGTAGCGAAACAAAGTACAGCGGCGGTCAATAAGGCGAACAAAGTGTTAGGTTTTATAGCTCAAAATTTTGTGTACAAATCGCGCGATATTATAGTTCTTCTTTATAAATCATTAGTTAGACCCCATTTGGAGTACGCGGTCCAATTTTGGAATCCGCATATGCGCAAAGATATAGACAAAATCGAAAGAGTTCAAAGACGAGCAACTAAGATGATTCCGTCTCTTAGGTCAAAGTCGTACGAGGATAGGCTTAAAGAGTTAAAATTGACTACACTCGAGACTAGGAGGTTAAGGGGTGATCTAATCCAGGTTTTCAAAATTATGAATGGGTTTGATAATGTAGATAGAGATAGCTTTTTCGAAATATCTCAATATAATAGGACTAGAAATAACGGGTGTAAGTTGACAAGTAGAAGGTTCGAGACAGCAGTTGCGAAAAACTTTTTTACGCATAGAATAGTAAATAGCTGGAATAGTTTGCCGGTAGAAGTAATTAGTAGCACGTCTATAAACATGTTTAAGAATCGATTGGACGCGCATGTTGATAGAAAGGGTATAGTTTAAGGTAGTAAAATTAAGGCTTTGTGGGGATAGATCCCACAGCTCAACACAAGTGTTGTGGGATATAGGGAGGCAGCGTCTTGGGTTAGGGGATACTCTCTGTCCTTACACACCCCATTTAAAGAGATTCCTCTGCCGAGCGGTGCCCCCCATAGTACTGTGAGGTATTGAAAAACTCATGATCTTCACTTGCCCCACAAACACCTTTAAATGGGAGACCCATAATGGGTGCACACACATTTCTACATTACTGTACAGTCTTTACAGCCACACCTACACTTTTCCTCGTATGTGTATACACAATACACGATTACGAACACAGTTAGGTAGACCAGCCATGAGTGGATCCTAGGGTCTTTGTTGGTCTGAAACATTATAACATTATAACATTCCTCATTTATAGTCCTTAAATACTGTTTCAAACGATTCCCTTATTATTTTTGTGTTGGAGATCTCCATTACGTTTTCCCAATTGACGTGTGATAATTCATTTCGAAATTTACAAAAGTCTGCGTGCTGGAAGTTAGGAATTCTAGTCGAGTTAGCTGGTTTGGAGTGACTTACTAAGAGGACAAACTCTACCATATTGTGATCGCTATTGCTTAACGGTTCTATTACTTGAAGATCAGTGATTAGCCTATCATCCTTAGTTTTTACTAAATCTAAAATACTGTCTAACCTCGTAGGTTCTCCAACCTTTTGAATAAGAAAGCTATCCTCGAGAAAATTAACTAAACGATTACCTTCCGCGTCTCCCTGCATTGAATCGTAATTCACGTTGGCGCAGTTAAAGTCACCCATAACTTAGGCCTGCTCACTCCTATTCTCTTTAATTCACGATATAACGCTTCGTCCGTATCAGCTGTTTGATTAGGGGACCTATATATAACGGCAACAAGAAGTTTGAAATCGTTCAATTTAAGTTCTGCTATAGTCGAATCTATCGGTTCTGGAACTCTGTGCTTTAATTCTATAACGTTCGCAATATTATCTTTGATATATAACATAACACCTCCTCGCCTACCTATTCTGTTTTTAACAAAAAGTTTATAATCTCTAATTTGATACTCCCCTACAAAGTCACGTGTTTCAGTGCTAAGCCACGATTCATTTATCGCAATTAAATCATAGTCTTTACAAGCAATTAAAGAAAAAAATTATTTTATTTTATTTCGTACGCTACGAGCATTTAAGGATAGAACCTTCAAATTGTTTGTAACCACTATACCTTCACGCGCGCAAGGGAAATTTGAGAAAATTACGCCGGGACCAGCCTGAAAAGAAGAGACAGTGTTTTGAAAGTCTTCCTAAACGCACAGCTCCAACGTCATCAAGATGAAGTCCATCTCCAAGGAACAAGTCCTTCCTGCCGTAGAAACTACAGTATTCCATAAATTCGCAAAGTGCACTCCTTCCTGATGGCAAAGAGACTTTAGGTTATTGTTGATTTAGGTCGCCTTGCTGTAGAAATCGCTACGTTGGATAATTCGAGGAAGTATACCTGTTAAAACAATCTTATTAGTTTTTTCCTTCAGTCGCTCTAGCAAGTCCCTGTACCTAGCCAGCAGCTCTTCCGATCTAGAATTTAAAACGTTATTAGTAACGACATGAATAACATACGTTGTGTCCTCAGAGGTTCTGTCTGTAAAATGGTCAAAACTGTGTTATGTGGAGTAGATTTAGGAACAAATTTCTAAAGGAGGTCGATGAGGGTATATCACGAAGAGAGTTTAGAGAGAAGGAAAGTTTAAGAAAAAGAACTAACAGTGACCTGCCTATGAATCGAAAATTATGGTCCAAAATTAAGAAGAAACAAAGACTCTGGATGAGAATGAAGAATTTAAAAACAAAGCGAAATAGCAGTGACAAAGAACTTAAAGAAGTGCAAGAGGAATATAAAAGAACCAATAACACAGGCCTGCGATGAAAAAACTTTTTTCATAATTTTAGCTGTTTACAATGTATTTTTGTGTGCTGAATTCGAAAAACACAATAAAAATGTCAAACCACACAAAGTTATTTCACAAATTCGATTTTTTTGTGAAGCAACTTCGAGAAAATGCCAGATTTCCGGAAATTACTAGAAACTTCTAAGAGACTATAAATACTGGGTTGCCAAGCCGTATGAGTCCGTTGTTACTCAGATTTCATGACGTGCGCACAATGATTCATCCGAAGCGAATTTTTCAGTGATTTTGAGCTGTTTTTTGTGTTTTATATCAGCGAAATAGCGTGTTTTGATAGTGTTAAGAAAGCCTATTAGAAGACTGTAACCCCTTTCTTATTCTTTCTAGGATAAATTAAATTCAAGACTCTTATTGTGTTCTGGGTACTGTAGTAAGTTGTGAATCATGGCTAGCCGTGGATGTGTCAACAGTCCCGACAGCTTCTGCTACATATGCGGGGAATTTGTGATCAAGAAACATCAAAGAAACGTAACACATTTTATTAGGCAAGTGTACCATGCCTACTTTGGAATGAAACTAGGAGACCAAGACAAACCATGGGCACCACACAAAGTTTGTTTTATTTGCGTAGAGGATCTAAGGAAATGGTGTAAAGGCAAAAAGAAAGCATTCAGATTTGGTGTGCCAATGGTATGGAGGGAGCCAAAAAATCACTGTGACGACTGCTATTTTTGCTCTTGTGATGTTAAAGGCTATAACTCAAAAAATAAGAAAGCCATATTCTATCCAAATCTTCCATCAGCTTTTCGACCTGTTCCTCATGGGCCAGAAGTTCCAGTTCCGCTTTCACCAGAAACAATGGAAGATTTGCCTAGTAATTCTGGTTCAGATACTGATCATGAAGAATTTCAGTGTGATATAGGAAGTCAAGACCCCCAGTTGTTCACTCAATCTGAACTAAACGATTTAGTGAGAGATTTGTGATTATCCAAGGAATCTGCTGAACTCTTAGGCTCCAGATTAAAAGAAAGAAATTTATTATCAGCTGGAACATCGATATATTTGTATAGAAAAAGAGAAAAGGAGTTTATTCACTACTTTTCACATGAGGGCAATTTAGTTTACTGTAGTGATATTGATGGTTTGGTACAGGCATTTGGCATTGAGTACAAAGCGGATGAATGGAGACTTTTCATCGATTCTTCTAAAAGAAGTCTAAAAGCTGTTCTTTTGCACAATGGGAACAAGTATGCCTCTGTACCTGTTGGTCACTCGGTACATCTCCAAGAAAGTTATGAGAATTTAGAATTGGTTCTTACAAAGATAAAATATTATGATCATCACTGGATGATTTGTGGAGACCTTAAGGTATTGTGCATGCTTCTCGGGCAGCAGGGAGGATATACTAAGTTCCCATGTTTCCTTGTGAATGGGATAGCAGAGCAAAGAGTCAACACTGGGAGCAAAAACACTGGCCACAAAGATGATCTCTAGAACCTGGAAGCAAGAATATTTTGCGTAAAAATCTTGTTGACCCAAAGAAAGTACTTCTACCACCTCTTCATATAAAACTAGGCCTTATGAAACAGTTTGTTAAGGCATTAGAAAAAAGTGGAAAATGCTTTAAGTACCTCTGCAAGAAGTTTCCTAACCTATCAGAAGCAAAATTAAAAGAAGGTATTTTTGTAGGCCCAGACATTAGAAGACTGCTGTCAGATGAAAACTTCTTGTCTACGATGACTGAAGTAGAAAAAGAGGCTTGGAATTCATTCAAAAGTGTGGTTACTAAGTTCCTTGGGAATAATAAGGACCCTGAATATGCACTCATTGTTGAAAACATGCTGGAGAAATTCAAAGCTTTGGGATGCTCAATGAGTATCAAAATTCATTTCTTGAATGCACACTTGGACTTTTTCCCAGAAAATCTAGGTGCAGTAAGTGAGGAACAGGGAGAACGTTTCCATCAAGACATTAAGGAGATGGAAAAGAGATACCAAGGCCGGTGGAACGTTAATATGATGGGGGATTATTGCTGGATGCTGCATCGTGAAAATCCGGAAGGAGCTCACAAAAGGAAATGCAACAGACGCAGCTTCACTGGCAAAAGAAAACGGGACTACTAATCCTTTCCACTAAGTAAAGATGTAAGTAACCAAGTTTTATAGTTTTTTTAAATAAATATATTCAGAATTGGCCAGGAAATAGGTTTCATGTGGTAATTCTTCACTACTTATTTTATTCAGTAACATATTACAACATAAAAACGTCATAGCAAATTGTGAAAAAACTATACGTGGTGGAGAAAATCTGAGGCCATTTTTGGATTTAGCACCCCAAATTCCTATAAAACCAGCATACAATTTCAAAAACGTTTTTAGGACCCTCAATTTTGCAGGCCTGTGTAATCAGGTAAGAAGAGAAACAAGGCGCGAAATAAAAAACCAGCAAAGAAATGTTGCTAAGAATGCAAAGACTAACCCGAAATTATTTTGGAAGTATGTCCAATCTAAGACAAAATCAACAACATCTGTTACTGAGCTGCATGTCACCGAAGAAAAGAAATGCAAAACTAAGGATGATAGGCAAAAGGCAGAAGTGTTGGCTGAATATTTCAGTAGCGTCTTTACACAGGAGCCTGAAGGGGATATGCCAAGAGTAGAAACCGAGCCAGTACCAGAACTATCTACACTGAGAATAACTAAGTCACAAATCAGGAGAGTCATTAAAAAGCTAAAGCAGACCAAATCACCAGGACCTGATGGTTTCCAACCAAGAATGATAAAAGAAGTAATGGAAGAATTACTAGAACCCCTATTGATCATATTTGAATACTCATTTAATAGTCAGCAAATTCCGTCAGATTGGAGAAGTGCAAACATTACAGCAATTTTCAAAAAAGGAGATAGATGTGAGCCGGGTAACTACAGACCTATTAGCCTGACAAGTGTAATATGCAAAATCATGGAATCAATTATAAGAGAAAAGATCATGCAGCACATGAACGAGAATAATTTATTCAGTAGTAAGCAATTTGGATTTATTTCGGGAAGGTCAACAGTTCTACAGCTTATCAAAGTCTTAGACAAATGGACCCAGTTCTTGGATGAGGGAGCCGCAGTCGACATTGCTTATTGCGACTTCATGAAAGCATTTGATAGGGTACCACATAGAAGGTTGCTGGAAAAACTTAAAAGTTACAACATCACTGGTAGTTTCATAACATGGATCGAGTCGTTCCTCCGTAATAGAAAGCAACGGGTAGTGGTTAATGGTGAAACCTCTGATTGGAAAGAGGTGGCTAGTGGTGTTCCTCAAGGATCAGTTATTGGGCCCCTGTTATTTGTGATATTCATCAACGATCTGCCAGATGTAGTGAAACAGTGAGATCTTCTTATATGCGGATGACACTAAGGTATTCAGAAAGATAAGTGAAGACAAGGACTGCAGCAAGTTGCAGGAGGATTTAGAGAAGATGAAGCAGTGGTCAGAGAAGTGGATGCTGAAGTTTGACCCTAGTAAGTGTAAATATATGAGTATGAGGATAGGAAGAGCACAGTTGCCCAGAATAAGAAATATGAAATGTATGAGGAAATGAGTGAGAGTAATTCAGAGAAAGACCTTGGAGTTATACTTGATAGTAACCTCAGATTCGAAGAACATTTAGCAGAGAAAATAAATAAGGCAAATAGATTAGTAGGAATAATACGCAGAACATTTGTGACCTTAGACGAAGAAATGTTTAAATCATTATACAGTGCACTTGTAAGACCTCATCCAGAATATGCCAACCAAATATGGTGCCCATACAAGGTAAAGGATATTGAGGCCTTAGAAAATGTCCAACGGCGTGCCACTAAGCTAATCCCATCATTGAGAGACCTACCATAACAAGAAAGACTTAAGAAATTAGATTTACCAACGTTCCATATAGAAGATCTCGAGGGGATATGTTAAAGGTGTTCAAGATTACGAGTAACATCTATGATAAACACGTATGCGAAGACCTATTTACGATTCAAGACAACACAATGACAAGGGGGCACGCCAAGAAGATCTACAAGGAAAGACCAAGGTTAAATTTAAGGAAATACACTTTCTGCAGTAGGGTCGTAAACACCTGGAATAGTCTACCAGCCTCATTAGTTGGCTCAGATTCGGTTCTGAGCTTTGAGAAGAAGTTGGATAGAGTGTGGGCCCACCAGGAATACAAATTTGATTACAGAGCCGACATTCTTTGTACTAATCTCGACCGCCACCAGACAGAACACAACCGAAGGTGAAAATTCGGAGCTGGAGTCACAGGCTTGATGGCCTCTTCTAGAAGACTTCTGTGAGAAAATCTGTGAGAATGTTATATCCTCTACCCTTGCACCTGAGTAGCAATAACGGCGCCTACGACGAGGGTTTCTCCCACAGAATTCCTCGAGTTGCCCTTGAACAATGGAATCGTATTTCCGGCTCACCACCATCTTCGAAACCTAAACTGAAAACTTATTGTTTGTTATTACTGATAGACAAGTCTTAGGTTTTCTCAATAGGGCTCCATTACGCACTTAAATGAAGGGTTGGGAACTAAGGGAAGAGAGAGGGCTATTAGTACTATTTATATTATTAGTAGAAACCGAGGCAGGAGGGGTCCTTCAGTAACGACCTCTCTTGCCGTCAGGAGCACCACCCTATGGAAAAACCACAACATGGTATCATATGTGGTACCTTTATTTCATAATTAAATATAAATTATTAATTAATTGAATTAAATATCAATACAAAATTGGCTCGGGATTGGCGACATAGCCTAATGGGAATGAAATGATTGCCATACATACATAGAAACCGTATGTAGCCGTCGGGTCTGTACAACCACGAGAAACCTTCATTTATATCACGTGAACCAAATTTTCCATTTGCTAACCCATGCAAAATACAAGGGAGAAAGAGTCAACAACCTTTGCAAAATCAGCAATTTATACGAAAATATGAAGATATATTAAAGGAACGGCTCTCAGGGCTGTTATGTTACAGTGAACGCTTTAAACAGGGAAGATGTGTTTTTGTCTCCCCTCAAGTTCTGAGTGAATTCCTTATAATAAAATTAATACATAAAATAGGATAGGCCTATCCCCAGAAGTGTCTATATTGTGACAGCCCATATTTATTACAAGACGTTAACTCATTGCGTAACTCCATCGTGGCGGCCCTACACCGAAAATGATCGTAACGCCCTACATCGAAGCAAACTAAGATCCATCAAAATTAAGGTGAGGCAATTTCATTTTCATTCTAATATTAGGCGTCTAAAATCCCGACGCTAAAATTACCATAAACAATTAAATATAAAGAGGTCCTTTAAAGACCTACATATTCATAACTCTCTAACGAAAAAATATAGGGCTTTTGTCGTTCACTCTCCACTGAAATCTGCTGGACATTTCCAACGGATGAGGGTAACAGGCAATCAACCCATAGCTCTATATAGTTTTTCATATGGTGGCCCGTGTGTGGGGAAGGGTTATTTGCTGTGAAAACCTTAACCTTGAATAAAATAACAAAACAGAATTAAAACAAACAAAAAAATAATAAAATTACGCCTTATCAAACATTTTGACATCTGAACAGAATTTATTCCATGTTTGGCTTTTTCATTACATATAAATAATGATAAATTACGAAGCCTACCTCACAAAGTAGACCCTACTCTTTACACTCAAGGCCTATTCTAACTAAAAACACTAAATTTATAATTCAACCTGTGGTGTAGGTTATAAAATTTATTTCAGTAATTTAACTTACTCATAAGACTCATTAACATCACAAAAATTAAGTGCAGAACTGTAACATCACAAAAATTAAGTGCAGAACTGTAACATCACAAAAATTAAGTGCAGAACTGTAACATCACAAAAATTAAGTGCAGAACTGTAACATCACAAAAAATGAAGTGCAGAACTGTAACATCACAAAAAATTAAGTGCAGAACTGTAACATCACAAAAAATTAAGTGCAGAACTGTAACATCACAAAAAATTAAGTGCAGAACTGTAACATCACAAAAATTAAGTGCAGAACTGTAACATCACAAAAATTAAGTGCAGAACTGTAACATCACAAAAATTAAGTGCAGAACTGTAACATCACAAAAATTAAGTGCAGAACTAAAATTAAAATTATCATACAGTATATAAATATATACAAAACAAAGACTGTGTTAATGAAAACAGGGCTGGAGTATTGTAATATTTCCTATGGAAAATAAATTAAATTGCAACACCCTTTCATTTTGGAAAGAGTGAGGACTTTATAAAATGCTACACTTTTTATATTAAAAAATGAGGAAAAACAAAAATGGAATAAAAAATAAAACGTAAATTAATTATAGTTAATCTAAGATGGGTTTTGTGGCCTTCCATTGGCCACAGCCCAAACTATCACCAGGGTTTTGTGGCCTCCCCTTGGCCACAGCCCAAACTATTACAAGGGTCTTCTGGCCTCCCATGGCCACAGACCAAACTATTACAAGGGTCTTGTGGCCTACCTTGGCCACAACCCAAACTATAACAAGGGTCTTGTGGCCTCCCATGGCCACAGCCCAAACTATTACAAGGGTTTTGTGGCCTCCCCTTGGCCACAACTCAAACTATTACAAGGGTCTTGTGGCCTCCCATGGCCACAGACCAAACTATTACAAGGGTTTTGTGGCGTCCCCTTGGCCACAGCCCAAACTATTACAAGGGTCTTGTGGCCTACCTTGGCCACAACCCAAACTATAACAAGGGTCTTGTGGCCTCCCATGGCCACAGACCAAACTATTACAAGGGTTTTGTGGCCTCCCCTTGGCCACAGCCCAAACTATTACAAGGGTCTTGTGGCCTACCTTGGCCACAACCCAAACTATAACAAGGGTCTTGTGGCCTCCCATGGCCACAGACCAAACTATTACAAGGGTTTTGTGGCCTCCCCTTGGCCACAGCCCAAACTATTACAAGGGTTTTGTGGCCTACCTTGGCCACAACCCAAACTATTACAAGGGTCTTGTGGCCTCCCATGGCCACAGACCAAACTATTACAGGGTCTTGTGGCGTACCTTGGCCACAACCCAAATTATAACAAGGGTCTTGTGGCCTCCCATGGCCAAAGACCAAACTATTGCAAGGGTTTTGTGGCCTCCCCTTGGCCACAGCCCAAACTATTACAAGGGTTTTGTGGCCTCCCCTTGGCCACAGCCCAAACTATTACAAGGGTTTTGTGGCCTCCCCTTGGCCACAGCCCAAACTATTACAAGGGTTTTGTGGCCTACCTTGGCCACAACCCAAACTATTACAAGGGTCTTGTGGCCTCCCATGGCCACAGACCAAACTATTACAAGGGTCTTGTGGCGTACCTTGGCCACAACCCAAACTATAACAAGGGTCTTGTGGCCTCCCATGGCCACAGACCAAACTATTGCAAGGGTTTTGTGGCCTCCCCTTGGCCACAGCCCAAACTATTACAAGGGTTTTGTGGCCTCCCCTTGGCCACAGCCCAAACTATTACAAGGGTTTTGTGGCCTCCCCTTGGCCACAACCCAAACTATTACAAGGGTTTTGTGGCCTCCCCTTGGCCACAACCCAAACTATTACAAGGGTTTTGTGGCCTCCCCTTGGCCACAGTCCAAACTATTACAAGGGTTTTGTGGCCTACCTTGGCCACAACCCAAACTATTACAAGGGTTTTGTGGCCTCCCCTTGGCCACAACCCAAACTATTACAAGGGTTTTGTGGCCTCCCCTTGGCCACAGCCCAAACTATTACTAGGGTTTTATGGCCTCCCATGGCCAGAGACCAAACAACATAAAAACAGTACAGGATTCAAAGCCCCAAGCCCTCCAGATCTACCTGTGGAGGAGTAACATTTACTCCACTAAAACTACGGGTATTGACTAGTCTGAAGTGGTAGGAGGTTTGAATACAGTACAAACTCTTTCAACCAAACAACATAACATGGAAGTACAGTACATTTGAATTAACTCACCAACGTAGAAGTCACTTTAATTAAAACATAAATCATTAACAAAACAAAACATGACGAAACTCCAAAACAACATTAGTAAACCAGCATTTAAAAATTGGTGACATAAAATTTACATCCATTTCACATGGTTTAAAACACAGTTTATCAAAAAATTTGATCTATAACATACAAATTTTTCTCCGGCCCCCCCCCCCCAGTATATGGAAAAACCACAACATGGTATCATATGTGGTACTTTTATTTCATAATTAAATGTAAATATTAATTAATTGAATTAAATATCTATACAAAATTGGCTCGGGATTGGCGACATAGCCTAATGGGAATGAAATGATTGCCATACATACATCGGGTCTGTACAACCACGAGAAACCTTCATTTATATCACGTGAACCAAATTTTCCATTTGCTAACCCATGCAAAATACAAGGGAGAAAGAGTCAACAACCTTTGCAAAATCAGCAATTTATACGAAAATATGAAGATATATTAAAGGAACGGCTCTCAGGGCTGTTTATGTTACAGCGAACGCTTTAAACAGGGAAGATGTGTTTTTGTCTCCTCTCAAGTTCTGAGTGAATTCCTTATAATAAAATTAATACATAAAATAGGATAGGCCTATCCCCAGAAGTGTCTATATTGTGACAGCCCATATTTATTACAAGACGTTAACTCATTGCGTAACTCCATCGTGGCGGCCCTACACCGAAAATGATCGTGACGCCCTACATCGAAGCAAACTAAGATCCATCAAAATTAAGGTGAGGCAATTTCATTTTCATACTAATATTAGGCGTCTAAAATCCCGACGCTAAAATTACCATAAACAATTAAATATAAAGAGGTCCTTTAAAGACCTACATATTCATAACTCTCTAACGAAAAAATATAGGGCTTTTGTCGTTCACTCTCCACTGAAATCTGCTGGACATTTCTAACGGATGAGGGTAACAGGCAATCAACCCATAGCTCTATATAGTTTTTCTTCAAGTTTTTCTTCAAGTTTTTCTTCAAGCCTCACTCTGGCTTCCCTCCCACGTTCTAACTCGTTCCTCAGCACTTTCATGTATTAGCACCACCTACAAACTAACTGATCACTATTATTAGCCAAAGTAAACGCGTAAGCAGCCAATTTCCCTTCACAATCACTGCAAGTACTTGACGGGGATGCCATGCTATTAATTAATTAGAAAAAACGAGCGTTTGGAAATTAATAAATTACAATGTAGGTTTACCACGTGCTTATTGTGACGTCACCTGCGCAATCCCGCAAAAATTTTCTTGAAACGCAGAAACAGGTTCCTGTAACACAAATTTATACTAAATGAATATATACTTAATTAAGCTACCGACGAAGCTTCTGCAAAAGAAAAAGTATTAATAAAACTTCTGTCTACTATTCGGCCGACTTTTTTCTTTCCTATTTTTCCTTTCTCCCACGGAGGGTGACCAAACCCTCCTTGATGATCCTTAGGAAAGCAAAATCAACCATCTTATTAAAGCACGTTTTCTAATACTGTAGATTGGAAAAACAAACAAGGCAAGCCAAGTGCACTCGCCTTGGTTTAATCAAATAATATAGTAATGGAGAAAGTAATGAATATATACAGTATATATATATATATATATATATATATATATATATATATATATATATATACACCTTTAACCTTTCGTTAGCTTCCGCCCGAATTATTCATTCTGACGAAGGTCAAGCTTTTCACTCCACCTAAGACCTACAATTTAACCCTTTACGGACAAGTCCGGAGCATATGCGGTCACTCTTGTTACCACAACGTATAGGTTTTATTGTTATTGAAAACTAAATATTTTAGTAACTAATCACTGAAATGATACACATTTTGGGCTCCTTTCCCGACAACTAAATGACATCTATATATAAACACGTAGAATCGTTTATAGAAACGAGGCATTGTAGTACAATTTATATTATTATTTCTGGTGGACCTTAAGGTACCATCCGTCGTTAAAGGGTTAACGTGGAATCCGAACCACGCCCCACTAGCAGCCCAGCGTCTTAACCACTAGGCCACCCAGGGTACCCATTTATCTACCAACCACTTTCTTTATTGTGTGGAAGGATGAACAGCTGGGTTTTGCTGAGCGCCGGCTGCCGTCAGCGGGTCTCGATCCCGGGGCCGATGGATTTGTAGTCAGCGACGCTATCCACTACACCACCGAGGTGCATTATATATATATATATATATTATTAGAGGCGGGGCCACCAGCTTGACCTCCGTGTGAAGAGAGACCAACACACGAAACAACATAAGGTTCATAAGGTATATATATATATATACACAGTATATATATATATATATATATATATATATATACTGTGTATATATATATATATAAATGTGTATATATATATAAATGTATATATGTATACATATATAAATGTATATGTATATATAAATAAATGTGTATATGTATATATAAATATATAAATAAATGTGTATATATATATATGTGTGTGTATATATTACAGTATATATATATATATATATGTATAGAAACGACGTAAGTATAGAGGAGTGTTCTGCACACGAGGAAGGGAAATAACGAACAAATGAAAGATGAGGCACCCGCCCGGGAATCGAACCCAGGATCTTCCAATTGCCGGTCAGACGTGCTAACCACTACACCACGGAGCCACGATAGTCAGAAGTCGTAATTCTCCTACATAGGGCAGAAACCAATGCCTTGAGAGGGCACCCTCGCAAATCGTGAATATGTACATTTAACTGCAATGACCATTTTTCATTTGTTCGTTATTTCTCTTCCTCGTGTGCAGAACACTCCTCTATACTTACGTCGTTTCTATACATTAATATACTGCGTGGTCATTGCAGTTAAATGTACATATTCACGATTTGCGAGGGTGCCCTCTCAAGGCATTGGTTTCTATGTAGGAGAATTACGACTTCTGACTATCGTGGCTCCGTGGTGTAGTGGTTAGCACGTCTGACCGGCAATTGGAAGATCCTGGGTTCGATTCCCGGGGGGGTGCCTCATTTTTCATTTGTTCGTTATTTCTCTTCCTCGTGTGCAGAACACTCCTCTATACTTACGTCGTTTCTATACATTAATATACTGCGTGGTCATTGCAGTTAAATGTACATATTCACGATTTGCGAGGGTGCCCTCTCAAGGCATTGGTTTCTGCCCTATGTAGGAGAATTACGACTTCTGACTATCGTTGCTCCGTGGTGTAGTGGTTAGCACGTCTGACCGGCAATTGGAAGATCCTGGGTTCGATTCCCGGGGGGGTGCCTCATTTTTCATTTGTTCGTTATTTCTCTTCCTCGTGTGCAGAACACTCCTCTATACTTACGTCGTTTCTATACATTAATATACTGCGTGGGCATTGCAGTTAAATGTACATATTCACGATTTGCGAGGGTGCCCTCTCAAGGCATTGGTTTCTGCCCTATGTAGGAGAATTACGACTTCTGACTATCGTTGCTCCGTGGTGTAGTGGTTAGCACGTCTGACCGGCAATTGGAAGATCCTGGTTCGATTCCCGGGGGGGTGCCTCATTTTTCATTTGTTCGTTATTTCTCTTCCTCGTGTGCAGAACACTCCTCTATACTTACGTCGTTTCTATACATTAATATACTGCGTGGTCATTGCAGTTAAATGTACATATTCACGATTTGCGAGGGTGCCCTCTCAAGGCATTGGTTTCTGCCCTATGTAGGAGAATTACGACTTCTGACTATCGTGGCTCCGTGGTGTAGTGGTTAGCACGTCTGACCGGCAATTGGAAGATCCTGGGTTCGATTCCCGGGCGGGTGCCTCATTTTTCATTTGTTCGTTATTTCTCTTCCTCGTGTGCAGAACACTCCTCTATACTTACGTCGTTTCTATACATTAATATACTGCGTGGTCATTGCAGTTAAATGTACATATTCACGATTTGCGAGGGTGCCCTCTCAAGGCATTGGTTTCTGCCCTATGTAGGAGAATTACGACTTCTGACTATCGTGGCTCCGTGGTGTAGTGGTTAGCACGTCTGACCGGCAATTGGAAGATCCTGGGTTCGATTCCCCGGGCGGGTGCCTCATTTTTCATTTGTTCGTTATTTCTCTTCCTCGTGTGCAGAACACTCCTCTATACTTACATCGTTTCTATGCATTAATATACTGCGTGGTCATTGCAGTTAAATGTATATACTGTATATATATATATATGTGTGTGTGTGTGTGTGTATGTATATATTACTTAGACTTAGGGCACATCTGGAGGTTTCCAGGTTGGGTTCCGTGCAATAAGTCTCCCCCTTCGGTATTCTCGCCACTGGTATTCTCTGGACAGATCTGTTCTCTGGCGCCAAGTTAAACCCGGATTCCCTCTTTCAACCGTCTTGAGCCACGACGTCTTTGGGAGTCCCAGGGGCCTCGATCCCACTATTCTTCCTTACATCAGCCTTCTCGGAAGTGGGTCCTCCCTCATCCTCTCTACATGGCCGTAACATCTCCTCTGCGCATCCACCACCCTGTCCACTATGGTGAATTTAACGCCGAAGTTGACTGCATCACAGGGTTTCAATAGCGAAATAGGGCAGACGGCTCGCCACTCCTCTCCTACACGTACCCAATAATAAACTTACTTCGTACACGACTACAACCACAGTTAGGCAGACCAGCCATGAGTGGAGCCTAGGGTCTTTGTTGGTCTGAAACATTGTAACATTAAATATATATATATAATATATATATATATATATACACACACATTATAACATTATATATATATATATATATATATATATATACACACACATTATAACATTATATATATATATATATACACAAATTCAGAATGGTTCCCTGAGACAATTATATGTTAAACACAGACCGTGCATGGAACAAGGAACTCTTCTGGGAAAATTAAATCCACTATAGTCCGAATAAGTAATGGTAACTGACAAATACCATAGTTTTTCTTTTTCATGATTTTAGCCCGACGTGGGCAACGGGTCTCTCGCAAAGAGATCCCATAAATATAGCTTCCCTCACCAGCTATCTGCAAAGCAGACAGGATCCAGCTTTGGGACATGGATCTAGGGTTTAAAGCAAGCCTAGATCCCTACATTCAGAACCTCTATATAAGTAAAAGACTCGTTGCATTCACGTCGGGTTGAATAAATCAAGAAAAAGGGGTAACTATTGTATTTTTAGCCAAAAAAAACCAAAACTTAAACCTCAACCGGGACATTGAGCGTCCACTTTTCAAGGCACGTAACACGTCCGTTTAATATACACAAATTCAGAATGGTTCCCTGAGACAATTATATGTTAAACACAGACCGTGCATGGAACAAGGAACTCTTCTGGGAAAATTAAATCCACTATAGTCCGAATAAGTAATGGTAACTGACAAATACCATAGTTTTTCTTTTTCATGATTTTAGCCCGACGTGGGCAACGGGTCTCTCGCAAAGAGATCCCATAAATATAGCTTCCCTCACCAGCTATCTGCAAAGCAGACAGGATCCAGCTTTGGGACATGGATCTAGGGTTTAAAGCAAGCCTAGATCCCTACATTCAGAACCTCTATATAAGTAAAAGACTCGTTGCATTCACGTCGGGTTGAATAAATCAAAGAAAAAGGGGGTAACTATTGTATTTTTAGCCAAAAAAACCAAAACTTAAACCTCAACCGGGACATTGAGCGTCCACTTTTCAAGGCACGTAACACGTCCGTTTAATATACACAAATTCAGAATGGTTCCCTGAGACAATTATATGTTAAACACAGACCGTGCATGGAACAAGGAACTCTTCTGGGAAAATTAAATCCACTATAGTCCGAATAAGTAATGGTAACTGACAAATACCATAGTTTTTCTTTTTCATGATTTTAGCCCGACGTGGGCAACGGGTCTCTCGCAAAGAGATCCCATAAATATAGCTTCCCTCACCAGCTATCTGCAAAGCAGACAGGATCCAGCTTTGGGACATGGATCTAGGGTTTAAAGCAAGCCTAGATCCCTACATTCAGAACCTCTATATAAGTAAAAGACTCGTTGCATTCACGTCGGGTTGAAAAATCAAAGAAAAAGGGGGTAACTATTGTATTGTATTGTATTGTATATATAGAGGTTCTGAATGTAGGGATCTAGGCTTGCTTTAAACCCTAGATCCATGTCCCAAAGCTGGATCCTGTCTGCTTTGCAGATAGCTGGTGAGGGAAGCTATATTTATGGGATCTCTTTGCGAGAGACCCGTTGCCCACGTCGGGCTAAAATCATGAAAAAGAAAAACTATGGTATTTGTCAGTTACCATTACTTATTCGGACTATAGTGGATTTAATTTTCCCAGAAGAGTTCCTTGTTCCATGCACGGTCTGTGTTTAACATATAATTGTCTCAGGGAACCATTCTGAATTTGTGTATATTAAACGGACGTGTTACGTGCCTTGAAAAGTGGACGCTCAATGTCCCGGTTGAGGTTTAAGTTTTGGTTTTTTTTGGCTAAAAATACAATAGTTACCCCCTTTTTCTTTGATTTATTCAACCCGACGTGAATGCAACGAGTCTTTACTTATTCTTTTACTTATATAGAGGTTCTGAATGTAGGGATCTAGGCTTGCTTTAAACCCTAGATCCATGTCCCAAAGCTGGATCCTGTCTGCTTTGCAGATAGCTGGTGAGGGAAGCTATATTTATGGGATCTCTTTGCGAGAGACCCGTTGCCCACGTCGGGCTAAAATCATGAAAAAGAAAAACTATGGTATTTGTCAGTTACCATTACTTATTCGGACTATAGTGGATTTAATTTTCCAGAAAGTTCCTTGTTCCATGCACGGTCTGTGTTTTAACATATAATTGTCTCAGGGAACCATTCTGAATTTGTGTATATTAAACGGACGTGTTACGTGCCTTGAAAAGTGGACGCTCAATGTCCCGGTTGAGGTTTAAGTTTTGGTTTTTTTTGGCTAAAAATACAATAGTTACCCCCTTTTTCTTTGATTTATTCAACCCGACGTGAATGCAACGAGTCTTTTACTTATATAGAGGTTCTGAATGTAGGGATCTAGGCTTGCTTTAAACCCTAGATCCATGTCCCAAAGCTGGATCCTGTCTGCTTTGCAGATAGCTGGTGAGGGAAGCTATATTTATGGGATCTCTTTGCGAGAGACCCGTTGCCCACGTCGGGCTAAAATCATGAAAAAGAAAAACTATGGTATTTGTCAGTTACCATTACTTATTCGGACTATAGTGGATTTAATTTTCCCAGAAGAGTTCCTTGTTCCATGCACGGTCTGTGTTTAACATATATATATATATAATATATATATATATATATATATATATATATATATAAAAGGTTACGTGGGTTTTGAACCACAAAAACCTTAATTTTACTACCTTAAACTATACCCAATCTATCAACATATGCGTCTAATCGATTTTTAAACATGTTTATAGACGTGCCACTAATTACTTCTACCGGCAAACTATTCCAGCTATTTACTATTCTATGCGTAAAACTGCAACTGCTGTCTCGAACCTTCTACTTGTCAACTTACATCCGTTGTTTTTAGTTCTATTATATTGTGATATTTCGAAAAAGCTATATCTATTTACGTTATCGAACTCATTCATAATTTTAAAAACCTGGATTAGATCACCCCTCAGCCTCCTAGTCTCGAGTGTAGTTAATTTTAACTCCTTTAACCTATCCTCATACAACTTCGACCTAAGCGACGGAATCATCTTAGTTGCTCGTCTTTGAACTCTTCCGATTTTGTCTATATCTTTTCGCAGATGCGGATTCCAAAATTGGATCGCGTGCTCCAAATGGGATCTAACTAATGATTTATAAAGAGGAACAATAATATCGCACGATTTGTACTCAAAATTTCGAGCTATAAAACCTAACACTTTGTTCGCTTTATTGACCGCTGCTGTACTTTGTTTCGCTACTTTTAAATCACCAGTCACTATAACTCCTAAATCTTTTTCCTGCTCTACGCTTGCGAAATCCTTCCCTGACATACTATACGCAAAATTACCGTTACGCGGACCTATATGTAAAATTTTGCACTTATCGACGTTAAATCTCATATGCCAGGTGACTGACCAATCAACGATTTTTTTCGGATCTTCCTGGATTTTACCTCTATCTTCGTCATTAATCGCCCTACCACCCAACTTCGTGTCATCCGCAAATTTTGAGACTGTACTGACTAGGCCGACATCTAATTCGTTAATATATATAAGAAAAAGCAAGGGGCCCAATACAGAACCCTGAGGAACGCCGCTCGCTACATTAGCTCAAGACGATTCGGCTCCATCAACGACCACCCTCTGTTTCCTACCTCGCAAACACTCTTCTATCCAATTTATTACTACACCCCTGATTCCATGAGCCTTAGTTTTTTCAATGAGTCTTTTGTGCGATAAGGTGTTGAACACTTTTTAAAAATCTAAATACACTATATCAACCGCCCGATGACTATCGTAAACTTGAACCACGCTTTGGAAAAATTCTAAAAGATTAGTTAAGCAAGATTTGTTTCGCCTAAAACCGTGCTGCGTATTTCTAATCAAGTTATGCAATTCTAAGAGTTCGACTATACGATCCCTAATTATTGATTCTAGTAGCTTACCTACAACAGACGCTAAACTGATTAGCCTATAATTTCCCGTCGCACCTCTATCGCCTTTCTTACACATAGCCATAGACGCATTAAAAATCTTTGTTCGGGGCAAAACAATTCTTTCTTTTAATTCTTTTAGTTGTATGGAATATGTGGAATCCGGCGCCGGTGATTTGCACATTTTCATGTTATCAATATAGCGCATTACCACCTTTTCACTATCCACAATATTATCCAAAGTATTACCATTATCAAAAGGTATTATGTCTATGATAGTAGGGATATTCGTTACATCTTCTATAGTAAAAACTGACGTAAAAAATTCGTTTAGCAAGGTAGCCATTTGCTTGTTTTCAGAAACTAGCTCTCCGTTAAATTTTTCAACGGCCCCAAGACACTTTTTACTGGGTTCCTATTGTTGACGTATTGAAAGAATCGCTTGGGGTTTTCTCTGCCGTCACGAGCTATGGAGATTTCAAGATCGTGCTTTGACTTTTTTATTACACTTTTCGCTTCACGCCTTAGAAATATGTAGTTGTTTCTTAACCACAAATTGTCTTTATCGCACTTATGTAGCCTATAAGCCCTATCTCTACTCTTTATAATATCTCCTGCTCTAGAAGTAAACCACAAGGGCTGGGTGTTTACTTTCGCACGCTTAATCTTGTACGGTACACATTCCTCATTTATAGTCCTAAATACTGTTTCAAACGATTCCCACATTAGTTTTGCGTTGGAGATATATATACACACACATATACGAGGAGTGATCAAAAAGTATCTATAATTTTATTGCTACGGACAAATGAATACAAATAAGAAATAACCGTTTACATATGTGAGTCTTCCTGCTCTCTGGCGTCTGCAGTCTGAAGCAAAATCTGCTGCCATGAGTCAGTAGTTGGTTGGAGCGCTTAAAGGGAGGGTGTGTTTTTGCAGTACGTCGAAATCTCGGAAATGGAGCAACGCGCGTGCCAAACTTGGAAAATCTGCATCGGAGACGAACGAAATGATTTAAACAGCTTTTAGAAATGATGCTCTCACTGTAGCTAACGTTTACAAATGGTACAAAAGGTTTAAAAATGGAGAAACATCGCTTGAAGACAAGGAACGCGGTGGCCACCCTTCCACTTCTCATTACGGATGAAAATATCCAACAGATTCGATTTCTGGTACGAGCAAATGTTTCTCCATTTTTAAACTTTTTGTGCCATTTGTAAAGGTTAGCTACACTGAGAGCATCATTTCCAAAAGCTGTTTTAATCATTTCGTTCATCTTCGAACGCTCGTTGCTCCATTTCCGAGATTTCGACGTACTGCAAAAACACACCGTCCCTTTAAGCGCTCCAACCAACTACTGACTCATGGTAGCAGATTTTGCTTCAGACTGCAGACGCCAGAGAGCAGGAAGACTCACATATGTAAACGGTTATTTCTTATTTGCATTCATTTGTCCGTAGCAATAAAATTATCGATATTTTTTGATCACTCCTCGTATATACACACACACGAACACACACACACACACACACACACATATAATATATATATATATATATATATATATATATATATATATATATATATATATATGAAATTATTTCACGAAAGTAACACGTGAAAAATATTTATGATGAATAAAACCACGAAGGAAAGGAAACACAGAATGGCGCTCAAGCGCTTTCGTCTAATGACATCCTCAGGAACACTGAAGTACATAAAGAGTTACAGCCTATATATAGGTTACAAAAAAAATATATATATATATATATATATATATAATATATATACAAAAAACGGGGAAAAAAAAATTAAAATTAAAAAAAAAAAAATTAAAGGATTGTGGGAGGCGCATACAACATTGGTTGGAAAGAATTCATTTGATCTTGTGCTAAAAATCGATAGTTTTTCCTTACAAATTTGTATGCGCCTCCCACAATCCTTTAATTTTTTTTTTTTAATTTTAATTTTTTTTTCCGTTTTTTGTATATATATATATTTTTTTTTTTCTGTAACCTATATATAGGCTGTAACTCTTTATGTACTTCAGTGTTCCTGAGGATGTCATTAGACGAAAGCGCTTGAGCACCATTCTGTGTTTCCTTCCCTTCGTGGTTTTATTCATCATATATATATATATATACACACACAAGGATAGAATCACTTTTAAAATATTAGATTTCTTTTACAATACAAAATAATTAGAAAATTAGATCCTTAGCACAACACTTGTTTAGCGTATTGTAAAACGAAATTTAACCCAATTTGGTTGACTAACCTCTCAAAAGGTGCGGCACGAACTCGCTGCCCGAAGGCCGAGGCGGGACTGCCCTCAAAGTGTTTTTCACTCTGCCCTGGAGAAAACTCCCATGGTGCCACGTATTACAAAAGATTATTAAACTTTGCAAAATCGTACTCTAATAATGATATTAGCAAAAGAATTTATATAATTGTAGTTTTACATTTAACTCCTTTATGCGATTCATTTTAGCCGGAAGAACATTTAGAATTTAGGAATCTCTGTTTAAGATTATAGATTTGGCACACTTGAGTCGTTTAGGGTTATCGAAAGAATGCCAGATGATCCACTGGGCATCGAAGTGAGTTATTCAAATATTAAAATTCAACGGATTCATATTTTGACTTATACAAACACAGTAATATCTTTTAAAGGATTAATAATTTAATTTATAGAAACAGAATGATATTTTTAAATTTTAACCCAAATTTATTTTCCTCTGGAAACCCTTTTCCACATATAGTATATTAGGAAAAAGAAAAGCTTGTTGGGAGTTTGTTTGCTTGCTAAAACTAGTGAACATATTTATGTAATACAATTAGAGGTGAATTAGAAAAAATACCTTCCCTGCACATGAGGTCATCGCTTGACCCCTTGCCGGACGACGTTTACCCATCGGATCGGCAAGACATACCATCGACACTCCCAAAAGTTAACAACCTAACTTATTGTATGCTAACCTAGGCTAACTTAATTCTAACCCACAATAACTTGTCGATTTTATGTCAATTCAATCAAATGTCGTTAGCCCGTTGCTGAAAAGTGAAATACGACAGCAAAAACCGCTGTCACTGTTTATCGGTGAAGGAATATAGCTGCTGAAATGGAAATAGAACTTAGTCAAATTATCCCCTTTACGTTAGAAGAATATATTCGACGGATTTACATCATCGTATGTGACATTATTCAGTTGTTTTATTAAAGAATTTTCTGCGCTCAGTATTCTGCAAGCTTCCAATTTCTGCACCCAATTATACGATCTGTTTTGGCGGGGTGATGGTCTCAGTGTCCTTTTATGTAGAAATTCAATTAGTGGTTTTTTACATCATCCACGCCAATCCTTCTTGGTATAAACAATAAAAACCTTTTATTCAATATATGCACCTGAGCATAAAACGATTGTATTAGGAGATTGTTTTTACCTCTCTTATTTGATTATAAGGAACACAGCATCACTCATCTGATGAAAGACGCAAAATAGCTTTAGGGAGTACCCAATTCAATATAGTATTTACTGAAAGTGATATATATATATATATATATTATAGATAGTCTATATATATATATATATATATATATATATATATATATATATATATATATATACAAAATTTATCTGTCTCCTGACCTTTCCTTATTACCCAGAAGGGCTGGTCTTGGCTTCTCTATTTAATAACTTTTGTTACTTTTTTCTATATCCTTCAAGAATTAGCATTTGGGCAAGTTTTTTCCCTGACTTTCGAATGAAGGGGAGAGAGAAATGATGTTTGCGAAGTATGAACACGACCGAAAATTTATTATTTAAACTAAATAGCGACGTATATTTTGTCAGTGGAAGAACACAGCCATAAATCACCAAACCTAAAATACGACCCGTTTCCAGACGGGTTTGAGATATTTCACCTAAACTGTAAGAACCTTGGAAAACTTAATTTATAGATAATATAAATATATTTTTAATTTATATGAAAAGAATGTGCATCATATTTTATATATTTTCTTTCCATTTAATCCTAAATATTTGAGTTGTATGTTTTCTGCATTAAGTTAGGTTTCATTTTATTCACGATTTTCAAAATATGTTGGCTAATTGTACGTAATATGTAGATAATCACATGCAAATCAATGACAGATTTCTTGGACACTTGCGTGTGTGTGTGTGTGAGTGAATATATATATATATATATATATATATATATATATATATATATATATATATATATATATTGTTGCATGCAAAAGTTTGGGAACCCTTACAAAATTCTTGAAAATACATTCGGAGAAGTTTGGTTGCTTTTGGAGGGAATTCATTTTATTTTGATAGGGCGCTGCATAAATATGGTGTATATAACCTAGTTAAGCTCGTTGCTGTTCCGTGGGTTGGTTTCTCTTCACACGAAGGTCAAGCTGGTGGCCCCGCCTCTAGGTCTGGCTTGGTGGAGGAGCGAGTTGCTTTCTTGCGCTCTCCACCGTACATAGCCAGGTACACCCGACTCATCTGGTACTGTCCTGAGCCAGGCATCTAGCCTTCTCTTGAAGACTTCAACTTTGACCCCTGTAACGTTTCTGAGGTCCTTTGGAAGCTGGTTAAAAAGTCTTGGCCCCCTGACAACCAAGCTATTTTCCTTCAGTGTTGGAGGTCCCTTGTCGGGCCTTTAATTTGGGAACACTACATCCTGCCTTTCCTATTTTCCAGTGTTGATTGAATGGTAATTGGGTTTAGTTTGAGGTTTGGTACCAGTTTTTCGCTCATTTTCCATATGTAGATTATGGTGTACCTCTCTTTTCTTCTTTCTAGGGAGTACAAATTTAGTTTACGTAGTCTTTCCCAGTAGTTGAGCTCTTTGCAGCCGTCAATCTTTGCTGTGAAATGCCTCTGAGTTTCTTCTAGTTTATTACTTTCTTCATTTTTATATGGGGACGTCAAGACTGAGCAGTATTCAAGTTTTGGTATATTCAGTGTTTTTAGCAAGGGAAACTTTACTGTCTTGTCCCTTCTTTTGAACGTTCTTAGTACCTGTCCCGCGACTCTTTTTGCTTTGTTTATCGCTATCTGATTTTGTGTTTCGAATTTCTCATCATCGGTCATTATTACCCGCATATCGATCGCTTTCTTGCTTCTCTGAATTTCCTGGAGCATAATATGCAGTCCGTTTAAGTTCCTCTTTTCTTCCATATCTCGAGCTGAAATTTCTTGGTGTTAACTGTCATGTTGTTGTCTTCTGACCATTTGTATATTTTGTTTGTGTCCCTCTGCAAGGCCTCCACTTCATTTACATCGCTGATTTTTCTGCTGATCTTTGCATCGTCTGCAAAGGATGTTACTATACTGTTGCTGTTTACTCCGCTGTCTATATCTGTTAGCATGATAATGAACAAGAGTGGGGCCAGTAGTGTACCTTGTGGTACTGAGCTGCGTACTTCCGATTCTGATGATGTTATACCTTGAATTTTGACCACCGTGATCACATTTGTCAAACGCTTTAGCAAAATCCGTGTATATGACATCGTAGTTTTCATTGCCTTTCAGTGCATCTAGGATATTGTTGTAGTGTTCTATTAGTTGTGATAGGACTAATCTACCTGATCAGAATTCGTGCTGATTTTCGTTGAATCTTTCCAGTGTCTCCAAGAAATCTTAAATTTTCTCTCTAACTATTCTTTCAAATACTTTGTTGTGGTGGGACGTCAATGACACTGACCTATAGTTCTTTGCTTGAGGTTTATCATCTCCTTTATATATAGGGACAATGTTTGCTCTTTTCAAGATTCTCGGTATTTCCCCAGTGTCTAGGGATCTTCTCCATATCCAGTATACAGTAAAGGTGTAGCTATTTCATTTTTACAGTTTTTAATCAATAATGTGTTCCAATTGTCGGACCTGCAGCTGAATGTGGTTTCATTTGTCCTATAGCCCTTGCTACATCTTCTGAGGTAAAATCAAAGTCTATTATACACTCTACTTGCAATTTCTCTTCAAAACATGCATCTATGTCAGGCATCAATTTGTCACCTTTTGGGGTACTGAATACCGATTCATACTGGGCTCTCAATGTTTCAGATATTTCTTTTGGATCGTCGGTTAGTTCATTATTTCTCTTCCTTAAGGACCCATTAGCGGCGCGCGTTTTTGTTTTCATTTTCGCATAACTATAGAAGTATTTTGGATTTTCCTTTATTGCTTCTACCGCCTTTTCCTCTTCCCTCTCTGTATGGTCCTTAATCAGGGTTTGTATTTCCCTATCGATACCCTCCAGTTTTTCTTGTATTACTTTCCTGGCATTATCTCCGCAGTTGGCTAACTTCGCCTCCACTTTCTTTTGCGGAATATTTTTCTCTTTTGCCTCTCTAGCCAGCTCCTCTTTCCTTTTGGCTGTGATTTCGGAGCATATTTTTCTAAAATTCTCAGCGTCTTTTCTTCCAAGGTTGTTAGCATTTCTTCAGTTGTTTTATTCTCTAAAACTGTTCTCCACTCTATCTGGGCCATGTGCTATCTGATTGCTTCCCAATTTATAGTCTTGGAATTTAAGTTAAAGGCCACAAATTTGCTTCTTTCCTCAATATGTGTGTTTTCTTTTAATGTTGTCGTCATGTTTGTTGATATCTCGATTAAGTTGTGGTCTGAGATAATGGATGGGGTTATTTTTATATCCGTAATCAAGTTCGTATTATTCGTGAATACCAGATCTAGGCAGTTACTTTTTTTATATTTTCTGTTATCTCTTGTGTCAGCATAAACTCATTTGTGAGAGCCATCAACCTTTTTGCTTGCTCCTGGTCTTCTCTTGTGTCCCCCTTATATATATTCCTATCCACCTTTTTATATTTTATAAATGGGAAGTTAAAGTCTCCGCAGATCATTATATTGGGGGATGGAGGAGGGCTTATGGCCTTTATTGGCTTTCTGATATCATCAATGGCCTTTTTTTCGGTTGGAGTGTTTGGAGGTCTATAGATGACCATCAGTATCACGTTTAGTTTTTCTATTTTTACTGCTAGGAGTTCCACAAAGCTGTTGTTCTATCCGCTCTTAGTAAGTTGAAACCCTCTATATTTATCTCTTTCTTATCAATACAATGTTCGCAGTTTTCACAATTTCCTTGGCAATCCTTAAGATGACTTTCTGAGGCATACGCTGTCCACCCTTGTTTCGTCCATAAGTCCTTTCAGGTATGAACCTTTGTTGAGTGATTGGTTTGGTCTTATTCCGTGAATATTAGACAGGACAATATTTATGTTCTTTGTTTTCGTTGCCCCTTGTGCATTTCAAGTTCGTTTTCCTTCGGTTTCGCTTGTTTCGTTGCCCTCTGGTCCTCCGAGAGAGATCCGTTTCCGCCTACCTGGTCTGGTAGCTTCTTTCCCGGAAGCGGTTTGGCTCGGGGGATTTCCAGCTGTGTCAACTGCATGCGTTGGGTGACATTTAGCAGCCGTATCGTGTCTGCGATGTTGAAAATTTTTTTTTGTTAACTTATTGTGTTCCTATTGTTATTCCTATTGCCCTTTAAACTTTGTCCTTTGGGTTCGTCGGAAGATGTTGATAGTAGCATTTTTTTCCGTATTTGCAGGTTCCATATTTTGCGTAAGTCCTGCAGATGTCCGGGTGGTAGAATTTGCATCTGTCTCCAAATCTACATGACCGTTATTATAGAAGAAATTGCATTCGTGCTTCGTGCTATTGTATGTAATCTGTAGTTAAACACATGCAAATCAATGACATATTTCTTGGACTCGTGTGTGTGTATACTGTATATATATATATATATATATATATATATATATATATATATATATATATATATATATATAGTTGCATGCAAAAGTTTGGGAACCCCTACGAAACTCTTGAAAATACATCCGGAGAAGTATGGTTGCTTTTGGAGGGTATTTATTTCATTCTGACAGGGTGCTGCATATATATTGTGTGTGTGTGTGTGTGTGTGTGTGTATTATACTTTGAACCTTGTTTGCACTTGAAAGTTGCCTCTCTCATTTTATTTCTTAGTGTCAGTGTTAGGTAATACGACACTTTATCATCATTTGCAATAATTCGGCAAGAATGCAACAGATGAAAATAGGTCTCTGAAATGTGATTCCTTTTTTTCGTATATTCTCGACTAATTATGAAAAGCTAGTTGACCTTAATGTCCGTCTGAATTCTAGAAGAAGAAAAAAGGAATTAAATTCTTGTGTGGCGATTGTCCGACGGATATAAATTCCTTCCCAATGTTTAATAGAGGATATAAAGGGGACTGGAGTAGAAATGGGCGAAAATAAAAATGGAAAAAGGAGCAACAAAACTGTTGACAAAGCTGTAAAACCTGGAACTTACATGAAGGAAAATCATATACCTCATATATTGCTAAGTTGATGGGAATTCTTGTTAACTAATGATCGTATAGGCCAACAAATATCCTAATATAGATGCTCCACAACGCAGTAATTGCCATAAATTCAAAATGGCAGATGATACGATAAATTCTTTAAACTGCTTAACAATCGATGTTCTCTCACAAACAAATTTTGTCTCTGTAAAAGAAGTGACAGGTCACAAGCAGAAACTAAGCTGATGATCCAGTCATATATTACAAAGATATTTTAATGCATAACTAAAGAAAGTATCAATATTTACAGTAAAGAATAACGGATTGAACATGAGCATAAATACGTAACAAAATACGTTATTCTCTTCTTGAGCATGTAATGTCTACTGCAAATTTTGGAAAATTTTAGAGAACAGTGCGAACACATCAAATTTGTATGGTGTGGCACATGTCAAAACCTCCGAAGTCGTACACGAGGGGATGTTTTTTCTCTTCTAAATCTGTCATTTAATACTGCTCAAAGATGGAAACCATGTAATATTCTTTTATTATTATGACATGTTCCATCGATTTCGATTCATTAAGATAATTGGTGTTGCACTACGGTAACCTAATTATTATATACCGTATAGATATACTGTATATATATGTGTGTGTGTGTATATATATATATATAAGGCATATATCTCTTTTGTTAACCTTAATTTGGTTCCGCTCGAATTGTTCATTCTAACGAATGTCAAGCTTGTTTCTCCACATTAGACCTACATCTCAACGTGGAATCTGAACCACGACTCTACGGGTGGTCAGAAATTACAAAGTTCTCGATCAGCAGCCCAGCATCTTAACCACTAGACTACCCAGGCCATCCCCTATATCTTCCAACCAATTTTTCTTGTATGGAAGGATAAACAGCTGGGTTTGCTGCGCGCTGACTGCCGTCGCTGGGAAGCGAACCCGGGCCGGTGGACTCGTAGTCAGCGATGTTGACCACTACACCACTGAGGTACATATAGAGGGTGTTTCATAACATATGGGACGCATTTTCAGGATAGATTCAGGACCTGAAAACAATGAAAAAAGTTTATATAAACATATGCCCGAAATCCTTTGTTTCCGATTACAGCCCATTATGTGTTCCAGCAAGTATCCGCCTTACCTTTAAAGAAAGTGCTCAAAAGGACCGCCTTGCGCTTGAATACACCCCTGAACACGCCTCGTCATAGACTGCCTGACGCGTTCAAACATTCCAGGTATTGCTCGGGTTTTCTGGCATCTTTGTTCTACAAGTTGACGAATCATTTCAACGTTGTCAATGGGTGTCATGTAAACGATGGATTTCAGATTACCCCACAGGTAAAAATAGAGTGGATTCAGGTCCGGGGAACGAGCAGGCCACGCAATGGGTCCTCCACGGCCTATCCATTTATCAGGGAAATAGTCATCCAAATAGTCTCTGGCTACTCGACTAAAATGAGGCGGAGCGGCGTCATGCATAAACCACATACGACGTCGGACACCAAGAACAACTTCATCTAATGAATCGCTTAAATCATTTCTTAAAAAACTGGAATAGGATTCGCCTGTTAATATTCCAGGGAAAACAAAAGGACCGATTAAGTTGTCGGCAATAAGTCCTGCCCATACATTGATACTAAATTGTTGCTGGTGCCTTGACTGGATGATGGCATGCGGATTCTCTTCGGCCCAGTGATGAGTGTTGTGAAAATTGATCACGCCATTTCTTGTGAAGGCAGCCTCATCAGAAAAGAACACGGAACCAAGTACAAAAAGCCTCTCGTGGTGGGAAATCAGCTTCAGTAAGGCCTTGTACTCTCTGAATGCTGCATTACACTCGGCAAGTGCATACATGAGATGCATGTCTGCCATTTATCTGTTTGAATAAGCCTCCATCCTCACTTCAAATGCACACTATCACTGAATAGCACAAAAACTTTTAAGGTTTTTTTCACAAGACTGCACTTATTCACGGTAAGAAGTTACGAATACGAACAGTGAAACACCGCGATGCCCTCAGACTGACTGATGGCTCTACACTCAACGATATTGAAACATGTCATAGAGTGTACGAAACATTACAATCGGCAAGGCAATACATGAAATAAGTCTCGTACACACTCACAAACATTGTGGGCAAGCAGTGTTTGTAAACAGTTTGCGGAAAGAATTGCTAGAACACAAAACGATCTGTAACTCGGAAACAAAGCGATTTCGGGCATATGTTTACATAAACTTTTTTCATTGTTTTCAGGTCCTGAATCCGTCCTGAAAGTGCGTCCCACATGTTATGAAACACCCTGTGTATATATATAAATATAATCATTGATGCATTCATAGTTTAAGTGGAAGTATGAAGAGTTAAATATCTTTTTTACATAGAACATCATTTTGCCCATACACCCATTTCAGGGCACCAGCAGCACGCAGAAGCAATGCCAAGCAAATAGGGAGTTACAGTACTGACGAGGCTTTCGTACGTGGTTCATCACCACTGAAAGCAACAATGCTCTGTGTTAGTCTAGTCCAAAGAACATCCATATCCTTATTCAATTGATTGCAATTTACGTTAGTTTGTATTGCAGACACCCCCAGTTGTTATCAGTCCTGGCGCACGATTCTTCAGGAGCAAGGTGCACCCCCACGTTTGTGTTTCCTCCCCTAAGGCAGCACAAATTTACCCCTCTCAATCACAGTCACACTCGTGCTACCTCAGGCTTGCTCTACACAAACTGGACCAAATATATATATATATATATATATAATCAATAGGAATATAAAGACAAGATATACGACTCTCAACATTTATTGGCGAAACGTTTCGGTCCACTCAGGGGCCATCTTCAGTGACTACATGAAAGCATCTAAAGACAATCAAAAATATAACTAAAGTAAATACAAATGTCAGAAAAATATACTATACATAAAAAACCTAATACAATAAGCAAATAGCTTAAAAAATTATCTGAATAGCAAGAGAATAAAACACTGAAAGTTAAACCCATTAAAAAATAAAACAAAAATAAAATTTTTAAAATTTAAAAAAAAAATTTAAAAAATTTAAAAAAGGACTAACCTGGATGGTAAGAGTTGCAAATAACAAGTGGAGAGAAAAAAGGAAAGGAGAAAGAACCTAAGTTACTGCGTTGTATTGAAAAGGTGTTAGTTGGTTGATTAGGAAGTAAGTAATTTTATCGAGAAAAGGCTATTGTTTAATTCTGGATTTAACTTCTTGATAAAAAGGGATTCTAAATTTTGAGATCAAGAGAATTAAAAGCAGACGACAAAATCGTAAAAGAGTCCTGGGGGCACGGGTGGTCATGGGTCTTATTTGCTTATTGTACTAGGTTTTTTATGTATAGTACATTTTTTTAACATTTGTGTTTACTTTAGTTATATTTTTTATTGTCTTTAGATGTTTTCATGTAGTCACTGAAGATGGCCCCTGAGTGGACCGAAACGTTTGGCCAATAAATGTTGAGTCTTATCTCTTTTCTTTATATTCCTATCGAGGATAAGGTTCCCGAAGAACACTACTATCGTAACTCTATATATATATATATATATATATATATATATATATATATATAGAGAGAGAGAGAGAGAGAGAGAGAGAGAGAGAGAGAGAGAGAGAGAGAGAGAGAGAGAGAGGTTGAGCGATAGATAGATTGAGAGGGAGATTAGATTATAGTCAGGGTATTATACTTGTATAATTTATTATTATCTAATTTTCTATGTGTGAACTATACATATAACGATATGCAATTATTTTACTAAATAATAAATAAAAATAATTACCAGCAATCTTGGCTATTATTATTTTTTATTGGACCAATTCCGTTAAGAATACACAAACGTTCCCAATAAATGGTCGCATGGATTTCTCGAGGTAACGATTAATTCGATCCATTCCACAAAATGCACTTTTTTTTTCTGTGGTTAATTACTGTATGCGTTGGGACATACCAGCCAGAAGACCAAACCTACGTGCGGTGTGATTTTGGATGGCCGATTCTGCAGATCTCTATAATTTGTAGTATTTCAGGATTTTACTTCTTACCAATTAATTTTTTTTGCACCGTTTTACAATCAGAATATACAGAATTGATACAATCACTCATGCAAAAGAGGTCGGAGGATGGCAAAAGTAGAAGGTATATAGTTTCGACTTTTCGCTTTGTTTTTCCTTGAACTTCATATTGTTATTCTTCATATTAACGTGGCAATTTAGTTGCAATCAATATATGTATTTAATACACACATTTAATATGAAGGCCCCATGTGTTTGACAAAACTGAAAACTTAAACTAAAGCGTGCTGCCATCAACCTCGGCCTACGACCAACCTTTGGGTTTTTGAATAAAACGATAAGTTGTGCGCGAGCGCCGATCACTCGAAACGAAGCGCGAGGTTAAAATACCCCAGTGCGCAGGCAGCCTTTGTCAGTGCAGCGTGTGTATTGTTTACTAGGTGAGTTTTTCAATTTTTTTTCATTTCCACTATAACTTTTGTCTGTATTTGGGTGCAAATAGGTAAGAAACGGGCAGTAGAATGTGCAAATATTCCGTCCCCAATTCCCATTAATTCGCCAAAGAAATACTGACTGTAAATAACTGAAACAGCTTCTATATGGACAGTTTTGACATAGTATCCCTCTACACCAACGTACCAATTAAAGAAGCTATGGACATCTGCATCAACAACTTATTTTCTAACAACCAGAACATGGTCCTTAATTTAACGAAACAAGAATTCACCAAACTACTAACTCTTCCCGCTTCAGACACCTATTTCTTTTTCAATAAACAACTCACCAACAAACCGATCCACTAGCCATGGGATCCGCCCTAACTGCCACACACGCCAACATCTTTCTTTGTCACTATGAAAATAACTGGCTACGCCATTGCCCCACCCATTACAAACCACACCTATATAAAAGATACGTTGACGACACTTTTCTCCTCTTTCACAATGCCTACCATGTCCCCTTTTTCTTAATTATCTCAATTCCCAGCACCTTTTTTGATATAACATTAACAAAACAAAATAATGAATTCAGCAGATCCACATCTCGGAAACCAACATACATAGGCCTAGGTACTAATTACCTAAGTTACATCCCTTCACTATATAAAATTAACAACATTAAAATCTTAATCCACAGTGCTTATCAATTTTGTTCCTTCTCCTCATTCCTCCACAATGAAATAGAATTCACGAGCAAAAGGTCGGCGCTACGCGCCGATTTTGCTCGATCTGCGGTGCTTCGGCTGGATTGTGGGCCTACGGCGTATTTTATTTTGAACATCAGTAGCCCTTTATCTGGATATCATTCCTATTCCTCTCACCTTGGGCCTCAGTAATTGGGGTGCCTGCGGCCTTCCAGTTACTGGCAAACCAATTATTCATTCAAAAAAACTACAGAAAAGAATGCAGCCATGAAAATCTAAAGCTTCACAAATCTTAATACAATGAGCTCGGATTTGAAGCTTAAGATTTTCATGACTGCGTTCATTTCTATAGTTTTATTGACCAAATAACTGAACCGACAGTAATTGGGGGCCGTGCGGCCCGCCAAATCATAGTTTTCATTGTTTCGAGTGCATCAATAGGGTTGCCGGGGTGGATGTTGAACGATATATATATATATATATATATATACCCGGTTAGGTAAACTGAATGCCAGGTTAGGTTAACTGAATGCCCAGTTAGGTCATCTGAATGCCCGATTAGGTTAATTAAATGGCCGGTTAGGTCAACTGAATGCCTGATTAGATTAATTGAATGCCCGGGTACGTTAATTGAATGCCCTGTTAGGTTAATTGTACACCCTTGACGATTGGTTAGGTTAAGTCATGATATTTTCGTTAAAGCCAACGAAAATATCACGACTTAACCTAACCAATCGTCAAGGGCGTACAGATGACCTAACCTGGCTTTCAATGAACCTAGCCGGGTATTCAATAATTTTACCATAGGTTTCGTAATGATCTTGATGACGTCATTTAATGTTTTAAAGTTAATTATTTAATTTATTAACACCCACGTGCACAACCTCGGGACCTAATCAATATGTGTGTGAAGTTTCATGTTTGTAACTGCTTCCATTTTGGAGTTATGGCTGATGGCTGGAACACACACACACACACACACACACACACGTCTTTTTATTATTATTATTATAGATAAACAATAGACTGGTACAAATTTATAACCGAAAGACTTCCGAAAATCAACAATTTTTGATAAAGAAAAGGGGAAAATTGGCTTCGTAGGCCTAGGGGGTCCGAAATTTTCATAAAATGGAAAATAATTGCTATTTTCTTACTTACAGCGACAGGCATAATGATATTAGGATACCTAATAGAAATTTTGTAATATTTTAAAGTGGAGAAAATAAATAATTTTCTAAAAATGATCTTCAACTATAAAAGCGCATCTAATCAGATAACTTAATTAACTATTTCTATGACAACTAAAAAATAGAATGATAAATCAATAACCTATCAAATTGTTTGTGTATACGTAAAATTATTTGTACAAAAGCCACAGTAATAAAACGCACAAAAGTCACGGTAAATAATTTCGAGTGTGGCTCGTTTAACTTTAAACTCGTGTTTATTTAAATTGCCCGTTTTAATTATGTAATTTTTTGTATTGAATCGATAAAGAAATCTTTTGTGAATCGAAAAATGTTAAAATTAGAACAAATATCAAAATATTTTGTATAAAAATCATTGAATTTTAAAAATGCATGTTTGTTTTTAGTTTTTTGCAAAAAGTTCGTTATGAATTTTAAAAATATATACTTTTTTTAAATTGAATCGATAAATAAATCTTTTGTGAATCGAATGATATTAAATGTTTAGTAAATATTGACTTATTTTGTGCCAAAATTATGATTAAAAATGAAAAATTAAAAAAATGCGTGTACAGGCATGGGAAGAACTGTACCCCTAAAAGGGGGGAAGGAATTATGTTAGGGAATTTGTTTAGCATGGGCACTGTACAATAAAATGACGCATCGAATGGTGAAAACCACATTGTTCTACACCAATTGTAGAGACCTGTAGGTGTGCGCCAAAAAACTGTTATATATATATATATATATATATATATATATATATATATATATAAGGCTTCATTTCTGAAATAGTATATTAGATTCATAATTTCAGCATTAATAACTCTCCCAAAACATTTACTGCAATCTCTAACTAGAAATTTTCTTAACAACATTTATCAACCTTAAAGTCTCCACCGTTAAAAAAGACGTATAGTACTTTTCCCTTTTACGACTACATTAGTTACAAAATACACTCAGAACTTCTTCCCCTACTCACCCCTTTCTACCCTCAAACCAACTTTCAATTTGTATTCACCACCAACAACAACAGCAATAAATCATACTTCAACCATACTTCAATCATACTTCACTATTTACTGCTTCAACTGTATTCGCTGCAAAGCGAATTATATTGGCAGCACCATTTGCCAGTATCAAACAAGAGTGGACGAGCATCGCGGTATTTCTACTGGAACATCACAACCTTGAAATAAACCGCCAAAGTCAGCGATAAGGGATCATTGCCAACTCCACAACCACACACTGCTTCCCACCAACTTCAAAATTATTAACTCAGCACACCAACAGACCGACCTCTGCATCCTCGAATCCCTATATACCCTTACTATGAAACCAACCCTCAACGACAATAGTTCTTCCTTTAACTTAAACATAGCCAGATAAATTTTCCTGTCTCACCACTGGAAATAAGTGCAATCACTCATTTTAACTTTTGAACCATTCTAATATGAATATTTCAACATTGAACCATTCCCAACATTTTTCACAATGGGCTTATCACTCCTATAATAACCTGGTAAGGTATTGTTTACAATATTTGTCACCTTTTAACCTTTGTATATTTTAACAGTGGCGTTACTTTTCTATATTTTCTATATTTTTATTTTTAAATACTTAATATAAATACATTATTATTAATTATTATATGATGATATAAATATAGTGTTGTATAAATTTTTTGTTTATCATATTTATTCACTTTGTTACATTTGTTTTAAGTTTTTAGCACTGATGATGGAAACTGAACTTTCCCGAAACGTCTGTCAATAAGCATGTACCATCTCCTCTTCCTCCTATTTCTCACTAAGTTGCGATTCCCTAAGTATCCCTAAGGTTTGTTCAAAAGGTATCCGGACTGATGCGATTATAGACATAATATGGTATTTACAGGGTTTGGGGCTTAATATCCCTCAAATTATGCTCCTTCTGAAGCCACACACTTTGCCCAACGATCCTGTTACTGTCGAAAACATTTTTCGAAAGCACTTTTCGAAATGGCCAAAAGCTGCTCCGTCGAATTCCTTTTAATAGTCTCAACATCATCGAATCAGTGTCCTTTCAGGCATGGAGCCAAATTCGTCGAATATGGAGGCTGCTGTACTTGAAGGGTAGAGTTTTTGACTAAAAAATGCTGGAGAAGTTGCAACGAGTGAGATGGCACGTGGGAGTCCGGAAACTGGATGCTTCATCACAATAACTCGCCATCTCGCTCTTCGCAAGTTGTCCAACAATTTTTGGCCAAAACGCTACCACCCACAAGTACAGCAAACTTTTTTGGTTTCCGAAGTTCAAACAAACCATGAAAGGACACCAATTCGTGATGTTGAAGCCATTAAAAGAAATTCGACGGAGCAGCTTTTGGCCATTCGGAAACGTGCTTTCGAAAAATATTTTCAACAATGGCAAGAACGTAGGGCAAAGTGTGTGGCATCAGAAGGAGCGTACTTCGAGGGAGATTAAGCCCCAAACCCTGTAAGTACCATATTCTGTCTAAAATCGCATTAGTCCGGATACTTTTTAAACAAACCTCTTGTATATATGTACAGTATATACTGTATATATATATATATATATATATATGTATAGAAACGACGTAAGTATAGAGGAGTGTTCTGCACACGAGGAAGAGAAATAACAAACAAATGAAAAATAAGGCACCCGCCCGGGAATCGAACCCAGGATCTTCCGATTGCCGGTCAGACGTGCTAACCACTACACTACGGAGCCACGATAGTCAGAAGTTGTAATTCTCCTACATAGGGCAGAAACCAATGCCTTGAGAGGGCACCCTCGCAAATCGTGAATATGTTATTTCTCTTCCTCGTGTGCAGAACACTCCTCTATACTTACGTCGTTTCTATACGTTAATATACTGCGCGGTCATTGCAGTTAAATGTACATATTCACGATTTGCGAGGGTGCCCTCTCAAGGCATTGGTTTCTGCCCTATGTAGGAGAATTACAACTTCTGACTATCGTGGCTCCGTAGTGTAGTGGTTAGCACGTCTGACCGGCAATCGGAAGATCCTGGGTTCGATTCTCGGGCGGGTGCCTTATTTTTCATTTGTTTGTTATTTCTCTTCCTCGTGTGCAGAACACTCCTCTATAATTACGTCGTTTCTATACGTTAATATACTGCGCGGTCATTGCAGTTAAATGTACATATTCACGATTTGCGAGGGTGCCCTCTCAAGGCATTGGTTTCTGCCCTATGTAGGAGAATTACAACTTCTGACTATCGTGGCTCCGTAGTGTAGTGGTTAGCACGTCTGACCGGCAATCGGAAGATCCTGGGTTCGATTCCCGGGCGGGTGCCTTATTTTTCATTTGTTTGTTATTTCTCTTCCTCGTGTGCAGAACACTCCTCTATACTTACGTCGTTTCTATACGTTAATATACTGCGCGGTCATTGCAGTTAAATGTATATATATATATATATATATATACATATATATATACCATATATATATATATATATATATATACACAGCGTGATCAAAAAGTCGATGTGCACCTATATTACTCTGAGAGAAAAAAGTGCATGCATACAAGAAGTTAGATATTTTAATAAAAAATTATACGATATCGTGCAATATTACAGTAACACAAATTGCACGATATCGTATAATTTTTTATTAAAATATCTAACTTCTTGTATGTATGCACTTTTGTCTCTCAGAGTAATATATGTGCACATCGACTTTTTGATCACCCTATATATATATATATATATTTATTTATTTATATAATATATTTATATATATAGTATATATAGGGTGTCCATAAATGATTACCCTGATTAAAGCATGCTATAACGTTTAAATAAACACACATAATCAAACACAGTTTTAATCATAAGTAGATAAACATACAAAGTTTTGACACATAGTTAATGAACTTAATAAATTTCCACATGTGCACCCCTAGTGGCATGTAAAATGTCTAAATGGTATTCACACACACGCCACACATTTTCCAATATTTGTGGGTTAACTGTTGCAATTGCATCCGTAATGCGTTCTCGCAATGTCCTGATATCTGGAAGAACTGTTGCATAAACCAAATCTTTAACATGACCCCAGAGAAAGATATCCAGCGGGGTAATTTCTGGTGATCTTGGGGGCCATGGGATTGGCCCGTCCCTGCCAATCCATCGATTTGGAAATGTTGCGTCGAGAGATTCACGAACAACATGCGCCCAATGAGGGGGTGCCCCATCTTGTTGGAAGATGACAGTTGGCTGCCTGTCATGCAGCTGGAGGATGGCGTAATTGGTGAGCATATCCAGGTACACAGTTGCGGAAACAGTTTCCAAGAATTTTTTCATCCACGACTTAATTAACTTCACATCAGGTGGATTCTTTCCATACTTTGTTCTGAACCTTCGTTGAACACTGACAGGAGATTTTGTTTTTGCAAGCCACACAACACATTGTGCCTTCTCTGTCACAGACGCCATCTTAACTGAACAGCTACTACAGCGCTCCTAGCAGCGAATGCGGTAGACGAAACACACTAGCACAGAAACTCTATGCGTGTACGAGATCACCTGTAAAAAGAAAACGGGTGTAAGATTCGTCATTAAAACATGAGAGCATACTGTTTTCAGGGTAAACATTTATGGACACCCTGTATATATATATACACATATATATTTATATATATATACACATTAGGGTGGCCCTTATTTTTCGAAATTGCAAATTTCACCGTCTCACCCCCTCAATATGTTCCATTTGCCAAAAACCAAAATGTGCAAAATCTCGAGTAATTATAAATATTCTTATTGGTCCCGCACAAGGACTCAAATTTAGTTAATTATTGAAACATAAATACACGAATTTTTTATTGGCGTTTCACTATAAGGGCAAATAACAGCAGTTAAAGAAGAGCAAAAACTAAAATAATTAACTAGTGATTAATTAGAAACTGAATTGAACAAAACATTTTAGGACTGAAAGCATAGTAAATTTGGCCTAGTAGGGATGGTTGCTTATGAGGCCCCGCTAAATATTAATTGATCTTAATAAAACTTCTTTGGTACGCGTTTTATATTAATAGGAAAAAAATGCGGGGGTGAGACCCCCAAATTTTGGTTGATTGGGTGGTTCTTATATGTATAAGAACCACCCAATCAACCAAAATTTGGGGGTCTCACTCCCGCATATATATATATGTTAACCCCTCCTTTTATGGCCCTGAGTCGGTTCGGAGTCGACGGGGGTTCTGGTTGGGAGGCAGCAACAGATATTTCTTCTATAACATTCTAATTCTTTTCTCTCGCTATAGAGTCGACAGTTGTTAATTCTTCTCTTTCTATGATACTCTGATACTTTCTCTGATACTAAAATTATCGACTTTTCTTTTATAACTTATCGACTTTACTGACTAAGTTCTTCTGAAGAGAGCCCAACTCGAAGGGGAAAATTAAAAGTTTCTCTTACTGTAATTTACTTCTAAAAAATGTACAGGTAGTGCTCTGAATTTATAGGGGTAGAGGTTCGACTCTTTCGACCATGGCTCAGGCCGGAATCTAAAAAAATTAAGGAGGCAAGGGGCCTCTGCCTCCTCCTCGCAGCGAGGCTGTTAACAAAGGAGTCTCGTAGTAGTGACCAAAGAAGAGTGAGTAATGAAGTGAAGTTAATTTTACAATTACATGTATCATATAAGTCTAAATGTTGGGAGAATGCAGTTGAAGGTTAAGTTTCCCCCCTTTTAAACACATGATCAGATGAAAGATTCCAAATAAAAATAAAAAAAAACAAAAAATAAAAACTAATCGTATTTTCGCCGAGTATACATTTCTGAAGGCGATATAATTTCGTAGTAATACATAAGTACAATCTAAGTACATCATTGAGTACGTTGTAATTTTGGTTCACACCAATCATGATTATAATTATGGATTAATTCACATTCCCTTAGTATCGTTTAGTTACAATCCCATTTAAAGTACATTATTACATTACACCATATGTCCCACAAAAAAGTACACCCAACTTTAGATTGTACTAACTCCTCTAAAATTGAGATATTTTGGATCTGTTTGTTTGATTTAATATAGCAAATTATTCTTTGTTAACGTTCAAAATTTATTCAGGTTTAAACGATTTAGTGTTTAAGCATCTGCTTTTAACTGAAGGGTACAACAAAATGGATTGCGCAAAATTGGTCAATGAAAAAATAATGTGTGTGCTATCGATGTAATGAAAAGACAAATACATGATAATAGATACTTTAACATAATTTTAATAAGATACAAAGCAGATTTTTCTTTATTCCTTATTGCAAAAGTTATGCTTAGTTTCGTTTTCATTCAACATGACCGCCATTCCTATCGATACAAATCTGGAGTCGAG
>JAJOZX010004767.1:252500-285000 GCA_023014485.1 Bathynomus jamesi | reverse complement strand
TATGTATATATATGTGTATATGTATATATATATATATATGTATGTGTATATGTATATATATGTGTGTATATATATATATATATATATATATATATATATGTGGTGATCAGTCTTTCCTTGTGAACATACGTCTTTTATCGAGTGTCTAGTGTTATCAATTGAATAAGTGCTTCTCGTTGAGGTGTCTTTAAAAAAAAAATAGTGTTTGGTGCATTCTTAACTAAATTATTTCGTGTTACTAATCATTCATTAACGAATATATTTCATCTATTGACTTTATTCAGTACTATATTATTTGATCAAACTAAGGATAGTGCACGTGGCTTGCCTTGTTTGTTTTTCAAATCTATCAGAAAACGAGGAGTCATAAGATTCATTTTCCCTTCGAAAGTCAGGTAGAGTGTGGTCACACACTGTGGGAAAAAAGGAAAAAAGTCGGTCGAATCGCGGACAGATAAGTACTACTAATACTCTTTCTTTTACAGATCTTTTCGTCAGTAGCTTAATTATATATTCATTTAGTATAAATTTGTGTTACAAGAATATGTTTCTGCGTTTCAGGAACATTTTTGAGGGTTTGCTCAGGTGACGGCGCAATAAGCACGCGGTAGGCCTACGTTGTAATTTATTAACACGTTGGCTCCCGAGCCTCATTTCTCGTTTTGTCCCAGGGTCCCAATACGATATCTTAATTAATTTTGATATGAGCGCCATAATATTTTTACACTATATCATATGTGAGGCAAGGATCACATAGATAGTGTTTTTGACCCACGACCCACTTGTGGGTAATATTACATATTACAACCTAGAGTCCCACACGACCCACCCGTGGGACGTTTTTAAAATTTTAGAGATATAACTATTACATTCATACTAACTCTTGTTTCTTTCTTTTCAGGTTTCTTTTGATAATGCTTATAAAAGAATTAGCAATATTCTAAATATAAATGCAAATTAGCAATAAAATATAAATTAGCAATACTAAATTAGTAAATTAGCATAATACTAAATTAGCAAAACTAAATATAAATTAGCAATATTCTAAATCTAAATAAAAATAGCAAACACCATAATGAGTGCTAATCCAAGCAAAGTGCCAGTAAATCTATTTTATACTTCTAAGAAAAGAAAAACAGTTGTAGATAGTTCCAGCAGTGAAGATGAAGATGATAATCTCCAATGTGATTTGTCTTCAGAAGAGTCTCTTTTTGATCCTTCTGGTACTTATAGCACCGATACAGAGATTTCTGAAGCAGAAGTTGAATCCGATTCTGAAAGTGACACTGAAAATGCAAATAATAATCAAGATGATACTTCAGGGAATGGGTGGCACCCAGTGGATGGTTCCCTGCAACACACTTTTCCATTTATCGATCCAGGTTTTGGGTCAGCTACTGTTGTCACTCCTTATGATGCATATAAACTTATGGTAACTGATGAAATACTTGAACTGATAGTTGAGGAAACAAATCGCAATTATCACCAAAATACGACTGCTGGAAATACTAGGCTAACTAAATGGACAGACACCAACTGTGATGAAATAAAGAAGTTCTTGGGCATCATTATGTACATGGGAGTTATAAAATATCCAAAGATATCAAATTATTGGCAAAAAGATCCCTTCTTCAAAAATTCTTATATACCTCAAATAATGTCCCGAAACAGGTTTCAGGCACTGTTGCGATTTGTGCACTTTGCAGATAACCAAACCGCTGGAACAGACCGCTTACTGAAAATTAGGAACGTTCTAGAAATCCTTGGAAAAAATTTCACTTCTGCTAATACTCCGGGTGAATACATTGCTGTTGACGAAACAATGGTGCCATGGCGTGGACGGTTAGTTTTTCGTCAATACAATCCTGGGAAAGCACATAAATACGGCATAAAAATTTATAAAGTATGTGATCCCTACGGTTACACATACACCAGTTGTGTCTATGCCGGGAAAGAAGGAAACATAAGACAACGAGGGCAAGCCACAGATGAACATACTCATGTAACCAAAATAGTATTAGATCTCATTAAAGATTATCTGGGGGCAGGCAGGATAATAGCCACAGATAACTTCTATACGTCCATTGCTTTAGCAAAAGAATTGCTAAAACATCAAACCCACCTTGTGGGCACACTAAGATCAAATAGAAAGGGCAACCCAAACGATGTTACAAGCGCAAGGCTCCAAAAAGGACAAATTATTGGCATGCAACAAAATGGTGGAATTGTAGTGGCAAAGTGGAAGGATAGGCGTGATGTGCTAATGTTTGTTATCTACGAAACACGACCTTAGCTTCAAGGAAACAGGGCGAAGAGTGAATGATGTGGAAGTAAAGAAGCCAGAAATGATTCTCAGCTACAATGCGATAAAACAGGGAATAGATATCTCTGATCAAATGGCGAGTTACTTCACACCTCTTAGAAAAAGCATCAGATGGTATCACAAGATTGCTTTTGAATACCTGCTCAACACAGCCGTAGTAAATGCTTTAGTGATATTTCGAAAGAATAATCAAAAGAAAGTGCAAATTGCCGGGTTTAGAAAATTCATTATTGAATCACTCTGTGATGTGGACAATCAAACGCCAACAACACCGAGAGCTGTAGGAGGACGAAGCACTAGTACCCGTCATAGCTTGAAAAGTTGCAGCGAAAGGGACAAATCGAACAGAATACGTCGTAAAAGATGTGTAGGCTGTTACAGCGAAATGAGAAAAACAATGAGCGCAAAGGAAGCAGATACAAAAACCAAAAAAGTAAATACATATTGTGCTGCATGTGAAGGTAATCCTTCCCTTTGCCTTGAGTGTTTCAATAACAGACATTAGGAATATTGGTCAATTCAAATTTTTGGGTATTTTCTAGTGGTGTAGGCACATGTGTTTGTTTCATATCTTTTCAAAAAATCAGACATTAGGAATATAGGTAAATTCAAATTTTGGGTATTTTCTACTGGTGTAGGCACATCTATTTTCTCCAAATATTTTCAAAAACCCCATTTTGGTTCCATGGTAAATAAAATATTTTTCGTTCCCTTCTGTTTTGCTAATTATATTTTCTGTTTACTCAGTCTTTTATTTTACCTCATTACATGGTGAAACTCGGTATGATATAAATGTGAAAATCAAAAGAAAAACGAAAAAAAATTTATAAAATATAGGAAAAAAATGTGAAAATCAAAAGAAAAACGAAAAAAAATTTATAAAATAGAAAAAAAATGTTGTTCTAGTGTACCATAATCACATACTTAAGCAATCGTAGCGTCCCAGCTCTCAAAAGGCTCATTGAAAAGAAATAATGAGACGACACACCGGAGGGTCATGTGGTTCTTGCATACATACCACCACGACCCTCCGGTGGGTCGTGTTGAGCCAACGTGTTAATTTCCAAGCGCTCGTTTTTTTGTTTTTTGTTTTTTGTTTTTTAACTAATTAAGAGCATGGCACCCCCGGCAAGTACTTGCAGTCGCTGTGAAAGGAAACTTGCCGCTTACGCGTTTACAATGGCTAATAATAATGAACATTAGTTTGCAGGTGGTGCTCAAGCATGGAAGTGCTGAGGAACGAGTTAGAACGTGAGAGGGAGGCCAGAGTTAGGCTTGAAGAAAGTGTGATGCTCTTGACGGCAAAATTAGAATCCCTTGAGACTCCAGTTACGACCCCTCCTGCCTCAGTTTCTACTAATAATATAAATAGTACTAATAGCCCTCTCTCTTCCCCTAGTTCCCAACCCTTCGTTCGAGTGCGTAATGGAGCCCCGTTGAGAAAACCTAAGACTTGTCTACCAGTAATAACAAACAATAAGTTTTCTGTTTTAGGTTTCGAAGATGATGATGAACCGGAAATACGACACGTTGGCGATCCCAGTGTTCGAGGGCAGCTCGAGGAATTCTGTGGGAGAAACCCTCGTCGTAGGCACCGTTACTGCTACCCTGGTGCAAGGGTGGAGGATATAACTAATAGTGTTGACCATTTTACAGACGGTACCGCCGAGGACACAACGTATGTTATTCATTTCGGTACTAATAACGTTTTAAATTCTAGATCGGAAGAACTGCTGGCTAGGTACAGGGACTTACTAGAGCGATTAAAGGAAAAAACTAATAAGATTGTTTTAACAGGTATACTTCCTCGGATTATCCAACGTAACGATTTCTACAACAAGGCGACCTATATTAACAATAACCTAAAGTCTCTTTGCCAAAAGGAAGGATTGCATTTTGCGAATTTTTGGAACAGTTTCTACGGCAGGAGGGACTTCTTCCTCGGAGATGGACTTCATCTTAATGACGTTAGAGCTGCGCGTTTAGGAAGACTATTTCATAATACTGTCTCTTCTTTTCAGACTGCCGTAACTCGAACGGTCCAAGCGTAAATTCCACAAATTTCCCCTGCGCTCGCGAAGGTGTCGCAATTACAAACAATTTGAAGGTTCTATCCTTAAATGCTCGAGGCTTACAAAAAAAGTAAACGAATCTTTTTCTTTAATTGCTTGTAAAGACTATGATTTAATTGCGATAAATGAATCGTGGCTTAGCACTGAATCGTGGCTTAGCAAGTGACTTTGTAGGGGAGTATCAAATTAGAGGTTACAGACTTTTTGTTAAAAACAGAACAAGTAGGCGAGGAGGCGGTATTATGTTGTATATCAAAGATAATATTGCGAACGTTATAGAAGTAAAGCACACAATTCCAGAACCAATAGATTCGGCTATAGCAGAACTTTAATTGAGCGATTTCAAACTTGTTGTTGCGGTTATATATACGCCCCCTAATCAAACAGCTGATACGGACGAAGCGTTATATCGTGAATTAAAGAGAATAATAGGTAGTGAGCAGGCATTAGTTATTGGTGACTTTAATTGCGCCAACGTCAATTACGATACAATGCAGGGAGACGCGGGAGGTAATCGTTTAGTTAATTTTCTCGAGGATAGCTTTCTTATTCAAAAGGTTGGGGAACCTACGAGGTTGGACAGTATTTTAGATTTAGTAATAACTACGGATGATAGGCTAATTACTGATCTTCAAGTAATAGAACCGTCAAGCAATAGCGATCACAATATGGTAGAGTTTGTCCTCTCAGTAAGTCACTCGAAACCAGGTAACTCGACTAAAATTCCTAACTTCCAGCACGCAGACTTTTGTAAATTTCGAAATGAAATGTCACACGTCAATTGGGAAAACATCATGGGGAACTCCAACGCAAAACTAATGTGGGAATCGTTTGAAACAGTATTTAGGACTATAAATGATGAATGTGTACCGTTCAAAATTAAGCGTGCGAAAGTAAATAACAAGCCCTTGTGGTTTACTTCTAGAGTAGGACATTATAAAGAGTAGAGAGAGGGCTTATAGGCTACATAAGTGCGATAAAGACAATTTGTGGTTACGAAACAACTACATATCTCTAAGGCGTCAAGCGAAAAGTGTATAAAAAAGTCCAAGCGCGAATTTGAAATCTCCATAGCTCGTGACGGTAAAGAAAACCCCAAGCGATTCTTTCAGTACGTCAACAATAGAAATCCAGTAAAAAGTGTCTTGGGACCTTTGAAAAATGTTAACGAAGATATAGTTTCTGAAAACAAGGAAATGGCTACCTTGCTAAACGAATTCTTTACGTCAGTTTTTACTACAGAAGATGTAACGAATATCCCTACGGTCATAGACATAATACCCTTTGATAATGGTAATATTTTGGATAATACTGTGGTTAGTGAAGGGGAGGTAATGCGCTATATTGATAAAATGAAAACCGTAAATCACCGGGGCCGGATTCCATATATCCCATACAACTAATAGAATTAAAAGATAGCATTGTTGTGCCGCTAACAAACATTTTTAATGCGTCTATTTCTGAGGGGTGCGTACCAGATAATTTCAAGTTAGCAAACGTAACACCTATCTTTAAGAAAGGCGATAAAGGTGAGGCGCGAAATTATAGGCCAATCAGTTTAACGTCTGTTGTAGGTAAGCTACTGGAATCAATAATTAGGGATCGTATAGTCAAACACACAGAATTGCATAACTTAGTTAGAAATACGCAGCACAGTTTTAGGCGAAACAAATTTTGCTTAACTAAACTTTTAGAATTTTTTCAAAGCGTGGTTGACGTTTACGATAGTCATCGGGCGGTTGATGTAGTGTATTTAGATTTTCAAAAAGCGTTTGACACCGTACCGCACAAAAGACTCATTGAGAAAACTAAGGCTCATGTAATCAGGGGTGTAGTAGTAAATTGGATAGAAGAGTGGTTGCGAGCTAGGAAACAGCGAGTGGTCGTTGATGGAGCGGATTCGTGTTGGGCTAATTTAGCGAGTGGTGTTCCTCAGGGTTCTGTATTGGGCCCCTTGCTTTTTCTTATATATATTAACGATTTAGATGTCGGCCTAGTCATTCCAGTTTCAAAGTTTGCGGATGACACGAAGCTGAATAAAATTGTCGATTGGTCACATGGCAAATGAGATTTAACGTCGAAAAGTGCAAAATTTTACATATAGGTTCGCGTAACGTTAATTTTGCGTATAGTATGTCAGGGAAAGAGTTGATAAGCGTAGAGCAGGAAAAAGATTTAGGAGTTATAGTCACTGGTGATTTAAAAGTAGCGAAACAAAGTACAGCAGCGGTCAATGAAGCGAACAAAGTGTTAGGTTTTATTGCTCGGAATTTTGAGTACAAATCGCGCGATATTATAGTTCCTCTTTATAAATCATCAGTTAGACCCCATTTGGAGTACGCGATCCAATTTTGGAATCCGCATATACGCAAAGATATAGACAAAATCGAAAGAGTTCAAAGACGAGCAACTAAGATGATTCCGTCGCTTAGGTCAAAGTCGTACGAGGATAGGCTTAAGGAGTTAAAATTGACTACACTCGAGACTAGGAGGCTAAGGGGTGATCTAATCCAGGTTTCCAAACTATGAATGGGTACGATAACGTAGATAGAGATAGCATTTTTGAAATATCTCAATATAATAGGACTAGAAATAACGGGTGTAAGTTGACAAATAGAAGGTTCGAGACAGCAGTTGCCAAAAACTTTTTTACGCATAGAATAGTAAATAGATGGAATAGTTTGCCGGTAGAAGTAATTAGTAGCACGTCCAGAAACATGTTTAAAAATCGATTAGACGCATATGTTGATAGATTGGGTATAGTTTAAGGTAGTACAATTAAGGGTGGATAAGATAGATTTTGATTCTCTTTTCATTTAAGATCACAATAACCAGACTAGAGGTCATAGTATGAAATTATTTAAGCCAAGATGTAGAACTAATTTAAGAAAACATAGTTTTACATGTGTTGTGATATATACGGAGGCAGCATCTTGAGTTAGGGGATACTCTCTGTCGTTACACACCCCATTTAAAGAGATTCCTCTGCCGAGCGGTGCCGGCCATAGTACTCTGAGGTATTGAAAAACTCATGATCTTCACTTCCCCCACAAACACCTTTAAATGGGACCCAAAATGGGTGCACACACATTTCTACATTACTGTACAGTCTTTACAGCCACACCTACACTTTTCCTCCTAAGTATACATATTGTAATGTATATGGTTGTAAATTGTGACTTGGTCCGCAATTAATATGGACCGTGACTTATTTTTGGTTGGGAAGGTACTGGTATTGATGGAAACCGTAATGAAATTGACTGGATTCTTTGGATCTGATATATTTGCATGTCTGTTATAAATAGATATAGAGTGAAACATATTTGTGGACAGTAGTCTATTATGACTTTGATCCTCTGGATCCAGAGATTCTATCTTTAGTTTTAAAGTGATAATTAATTAGTTTTAAATTGATAATTTTTTAGTTTTCTAAAAAATGGTTGTTGCCAATGTACAGGCAGTTTTTACATAGTGGAGCCGCCTCGATGGGCCGACGTGGCCCCTAGTGTGCCCACTATAAAAAAATTTCTTATGTTCCTTGTGGTTCGGAACCCACGTAAAATTGTAGGTATTGTACATATATATATATATATATATATATGTGTGTGGTGTGTGTGTGTGTATATATATGTATATTTTTTTTTTTATATATATATGGGAATGAACTCAGAATGGTCCCCTGAAGTTTTTTATGATACACACAGACTGTGCATGGAACAAAGAACTCTTCTGGGATAAATAAATCCACTATAGTCCGAATAAGTAATGGTAAATGACAAATACCATAGTTTTTCTTTTTCATGATGCTAGCCCGACGTGGGCAACGGGTCACTCGCAAAGAGGTCCCATAAATATAGCTTCCCTCACCAGCTATCTGCAAAGCAGACACGATCTAGCTTTGGGACATGGATCTAGAAAGCAACCAAGCCCTGCTACATTTAGAACCTCAATATAAGCAAAAGACTCGCTGCCTTCACGTCAGATTGAATACCTTGCTTTTTTTTATATACTGTATATTAACGATTTAGATGTCGGCCTAGTCAGTACAGTTTCAAAGTTTGCGGATGACACAAAGCTGGGTGGTAGGGCGATTAATGACGAAGATAGAGGTAAAATCGAGGAAAATCTGAATAAAATCGCTGATTGGTCAATCACATGGCAAGTGAGATTTAACATCGATAAGTGCAAAATTTTGCATATAGGTTCGCGTAACGGTAATTTTGCATATAGTATGTCAGGGAATGAGTTAACAAGCGTAGAGCAGGAAAAAGATTTAGCAGTTATAGTCACTGGTGATTTAAAAGTAGCGAAACAAAGTACAGCAGCGGTCAATAAGGCGAACAAAGTGTTAGGTTTTATATCTCCGAATTTTGAGTACAAATCGCGCGATATTATAGTTCCGGCATCATAGGAAAAATAATAAAAAAAGGCAAAACAAAAGCTTTTATTTACAGAACGTGCTCAATATGCCCACCATTTTCTCAATACACAAATTCAGGCCTAATACCCAGTCAGCAAGCACATGGTGAATGATGTCAGGATTAATGGTGTTACATGCCCCAATAATGCGCTGTAGCAAATGTTCAACACACCTAATTTTCTCTGCGTATACCAGCGCTTTCAAGTGGCTCCAGAGATAAAAATCTAGTGGCGTGAGATCCGGGCTTCTAGCTGGCCATTCCACAGGCCCTCGACGTCCTATCCAATGACCAGGGAATTGTTGGTACAGGTATTTCCTTACTTGGGTGCTGTAATATGCAGGAGCGCCGTCTTGCTGGAACCATGTTGGGAAATTTCCTTCTTCGTTCAAGACACTGGGAAATGCTTTTTCCTTGAGCATACGTAGGTAGGTGCCTCCAGTGACATGTTCATCGAAAAAGAGAGGGCCTATGATGCGATTCTTCCAAATGCCACACCATACCATCACCCGAGATGCACTTTGTTCCTTTGAAGAGGTATACAAGTGAGGGTTGTTTTGAGACCAGTAGCGGGTGTTCTGTCGATATACCTCACCATTTCCATAAAAAACAACCTCATCCCTAAAAAGAATGGTGGACGGGAAATTGGCATCCAGATCATATGAATTATGGTTTGTAGAAATAGAAAAATATGAATTTCTCCTATGATTCCGGACTTATGGGACACCCTGTACATATATATGTGTGTGTGTGTATATATATATATATATATATATATATATAAATGTATGTATATATATATTATATATATATATATATATATATATATATATATATATATATATATATATATATATATTATATATATATATATATATATATATGCATGTATATATTTATATATATGTGTGTACAGGGTGGGCGGAAGGTAGCTCCCTATTTTGGATTGGTAAAAAATACGTATATTATTCATTTATTTCAGAAAAAATAATATGAAAAGGTAGGCATACATGGTAGGTTTTCTCTAAAATTCAATGTGGGCTCCAACTCTTTCCACCAGCTTCTGGAGCCGCCCAGGAATGGCGTCCACTGACTTTAGCAGGAACTCCGGCGGGATGGAGGACATGACTTCCCGAATTCGGTCCTCCAGTTCTTCCAATGTCCTCGGTTTGGTGCGGTAGACTTCTTCCTTTACCCACCCCCAAAGAAAGAAGTCGCACGGTTACCGCTGAAAAACGGCAGAATCGGTTCAGTGTAACGGTGTGGTGTGGTATGACCTCAGATCAGGTTGTGGGCCCGTTCCTTCTGCGCAACACCATGAATGCTGAGCGGTACCTTGCTATGTTGCGAAACGAGGTCTGGCCGGTTGTCAGCACATGGGAGAACATCGACGATCTGATATTTATGCAAGATGGCGCCCCTCCGCACTTCGCTCTTGTTGTCCGTGAGTGGCTGGATGCCCACTTCCCTGGGCGTTGGATGGGTCGTCGTGGTCCACATCAATGGCCAGCCAGGAGCCCCGACTTGACACCGTGCGACTTCTTTCTTTGGGGTGGGTAAAGGAAAGTCTACCGCACCAAACCGAGGACATTGGAAGAACTGGAGGACCGAATTCGGGAAGTCATGTCCTCCATCCCGCCGGAGTTCCTGCTAAAGTCAGTGGACGCCATTCCTGGGCGGCTCCAGAAGCTGGTGGAAAGAGTTGGAGCCCACATTGAATTTTAGAGAAAACCTACCATGTATGCCTACCTTTTCATATTATTTCTTCTGAAATAAATGGATAATATACGTATTTTTTTACCAATCCAAAATAGGGAGCTACTTTCCGCCCACCCTGTTATATATATATATATATTATATGAAAATTATTTCACGAAACTGACACATGAAAAATATTTATGATGAATAAAACCACGAAGTGAAAAGAAACACAAAGTGGTGCTGAAGCGCTTTCGTCTAATGACATCCTCAGGAACACTGGAGTGAAATGAGAGTTCAAGGCAATATATAGGTTACAAAATAAACATATATATATATATTATATATATATATATATTATATAGTAAGTATATAAAAAATTGTGGGAGGAGCAAACATTTTTGTATGGAAAAATTACACTTTTAGCACTTTGCCCGAAATTCAACATAAATTCAAAGGGCTTGTTTATGAAACAGGTCACAAAAGAATAAAGAAATAAAAATAAATATAAATATAAATTGAAAAAAAAATTAAAAAATAATTAGTGATGTAGGTCACATCCGCATCCGCATCCGCATCCCCGGAACATCCGCATATTTTATCGCATCCGCATCCGCGTCCGCATCCGCACTTTGGACTGCGGATGTCGTGCGGATGTGGACCGTTGAGCTAAAACGTCATTAATAAGCGGAAATTATCAAATTCTACTATATTAATAGAACTAGTTCATTGTGCGCAAAAGTGATGCAAGCGACAAGACGAGAGGCTGTTCTTGTATGAAGTTACTCTCTTGCAACCTACTTAGATCCACGTTACAAAGCTAAGTTATTTTCACCTAGTACATTAGAACGAGTTAAATCATCACTTGGCAAAGCAGTTGAAGAGCTTCAATCTCTTGAATCTGTCGCTTCGCCACCCACCAAAAGAATAAAAGTTTCAGGGACAGAACCAACACCTTCAACAAGCAAATCTATCACAGAATCTGTCTCTCAGTTTCTTGAGTCAAGCAGCAATGACGAGAACTACGCGATGTCAAAAGATGTAGTAAAAATGATCGAGAGCTATCACCAAGAAAAACGCCTGGCTGCATGTGACAATCCTATTAGTTGGTGGAAAAATACGCAGAATATCTATCCATACTTGAGTAAACTTGCAAGGAAACATTTAGCCTGTCCTCCAACAAACATACCAAGCGAGAGATTATTTAGCAGTGCTGGATTAATATATGATGAAAAGAGAAACAGACTGGCAGCAGAAAAGGCAGAAAAGTTAATGTTCCTTAAGCATAACCTTCCTATAATTAAGTTTGAACATTAAACGATGAACATCTTAGTTTACTTTATTTTAATTACTCATTTATAAATATGCCTAATAAAACTTTAAACTTAATATAAATAGTTATCAAGCTAATTAAAGATCTCTTTCTATAAGGTGGAGGTTGGGGAAAGAGGTCGGTGGGGTGCATTTGAGTTTGGTTCACGTCCCGCATCCTGGTAACACAATTATAATGGTTTCTAATTGTGGCTGAAACTCAACAAAATATAACGAATTTATTTGCAGACGAATTCACTAATTGATTTCTATATTAGTTAGATGTTTGATATTATTTTATATGTCAGAGAAAAGTACAGCAATTATTGTACAATTAATCAATTATACTACATTATAGCTACAGCTCTCTATATATAATAACTTATTATATACGTTAAACACAACAAATCTCGAATATATCCTAAAAAATAACGAAAATGTAGACATCCGCATCCGCATCCGCGGATGTTGGAATCAAACATCCTCATCCGCATCCGCGGATGTGAAAAAAATGACATCCGCTACATCACTAAAAATAATGCCTTAGTAATATATAACTCCATATAAATATTGGAGAGAAGGGGCGACAAAGGGTTACCCATGGCCATCCCAAAAACTTGTTGATAACGCTCGCCATTGAAAGTGAATTTACAATCCTTGATACAAAGCTTAATAAGTTCCAAAACAGTGTGTGCAGGTAATGGCAGATCATAGTTATGTAATTCTCGGGCGAGAAAGTCAAGCATATCATCAATCGGCACTTTTGTGAACAATGAACAAACGTCAAAACTGATCAATCTATCGTTGGTATTAATGCGAACATTATTCAATTTTTCAGTAAGATCCATGGAATTTTTTACGTGTGAATCAGAGATAGTTCCAAGAATGGGGGACAAATCATTAACAAGCCATTTGGAGAGTTTATAGGTAATAGAGCCCACCGAGCTAATAATAGGGCGCATAGGGTTGCCCGGTTTGTGGGTTTTAATAAGACCATAAAGGTAAGGAAGAGAAGGTGAAGTGGACAAAAAAAAGTGGAATTAAGTCCTTATGATCTTTGAGAATGCGTTTCAAGCCACTATTGAATGATTTGATGACATCATCCTGCGGGTTCTTCCTAAGTTTCACGTATGTGGCGGGGTCCTGAAGCAGCTCGTTCATCTTTCCAATGTAATCCACTTTGTCCATAATGACTAAGGTGTTAGCCTTGTCTGCTTTAGTAATATGGAGCTCACTATCTTTTTTTAATTGTGAAAGGCTATTGCGGAAACGTTTAGGAAAGTTATCTTCGTAAGTAATATTCGCATCACCATAGACAAGGCCTTTAACTATGTTAACCAAAGACTGAGGAAGGTTACACTGTTTTTCAAAACAAGCAAGACTATGACAAATTTGTAAAGCAGTAGGTTTTTTAACAATAAAAAAGGACATACCAAACCCAAGGGCACTTTTTGCATCGTCACTAATGTTTTTCGAAGAAAGGTTCACAACACATTTTGAGCTTGCTTTTTTACTCCACTGACTATTTCGAATGAGACTTTTAATTTTGCGATCCAAAATGTTTCGAAGTGAAGAAGTTCTCCGACGCAACTCGTTGTAAATTTCATCCAACAAAGGTTGGATCCACGGTTGGGGAATTATAGTCAAAACATTACGTTTGGCAATGCCTAAATTTTTGAAGAGGGACCCCTCATTTTGTCTGGTATAGGTTACAAAAAAAACATATATATATATTATATATTATATATATATATATATATTAGAAAGTATAGAAAAAATTGTGGGAGGAGCAAACATATTTGTATGGAAAAATTACACTTTTAGCACTTTGCCCGAAATTCAACATAAATTCAAATGGCTTGTTTATGAAACAGGTCACAAAAGAATAAAGAAATAAAAATAAATATAAATATAAATTGTAGAAAAAAAATTACAAAATAATGCCTTAGTGATATATACGTCACAGCCTAAATAACCATAAAGAAATAAACCAACAGATAAAAAAAACAAAAATTGTAATTGGAGTCTACAAATTCAAGTTCAAAAGGAAAGTTTACAATCAATTTAATAGATGATGCCAAATTGATATATATGTCACAAAGAAATAAACCAAAAACAATATATTGAAAAATAAATTTTAAGAGAGGCACACAAATTTATAAGGAAAAATTACTAAAGGTTTTTTAGTTATTGTCTAAATCATGCATACTATGGTCACAAACGAATAAAAAAGTACAAGTAAATATAAATTGGAAAACAAAATGATGCCTAGATGATATATAAAGAACTATAAAAATATATACAACATATATAAGGTACATATACGAAATATAAACGCAATATATAAGGAATATATATATATATATGCATAAGGGAAAAAATTACCAAAGGTTTTTATAATTATTGTCTGAAAAATCGGTAGGTCACAAAAGAATAAAGAAATAAAAATAAATATAAATTGGAAAAATTACAAATAATACAACTACACATGTATAACCGCATAACCAAGTATATATACATATACATACATACATTCATACATACATATACATATATATACATACATACACATACATACATAACACAAATATAAGAAATACGCATACAGCAATAAATTGAAAAATAAAATTGTAAGAGAAACACAGATTTATAAGGAAAAAGAGAAAAAAAATTTTACCATAGATTTAGAAACCTGCCCTTGTTGTTTAAATCCATTCTGAAGGAATTCAGAGCAACGGGATCGAGTTGAAACAAACCTTTACTCATGTTAAAGTTATTTGTAAGTTGAATTATAGCCGACTCAAGAATATTTCTATTAACAATGTTGCTAGAGTGAAACAAAACTGAAGCATTATTCCAATCAATACATTGGGATAACTCTGACAAATGGACAAAAAGGGCACTGGACAACTGTCCCGTTCTAACGGAATATTGATGCTGTTTTACACGCGTTTGCAAATCCTTTCCCGTCTGACCTATGTAAAAGGAATCACATTGCTTACACCCAATTTTATAGATAATGCCTGAATTATTGGTATGGCTATTTTTTACTATGATGTTTTTCACAATATTGTTATATGAAAAAACTACACTGATATCCAAAAGTTTAAGTACATTAGCAATGCCTAGGAAGCCCGGGAAAAATGGAAGTACTAAAATATTCTTTGACAAGGTGCGAGTGTTATTATTCACACGATAGAAGGTTCGTTTAGCCTTATTAAGACAAGATTCCATGAACGCAGATGGGTAACACAACTCACTTCCAATACCGTTGATATTTTCCAATTCGGCATCGATGTATTCCGGATTGGCGATCCTAAGAGCGCGGAGAAACATTGAGGAAAATATGGCCTTCTTAATAGGGGTGTCATGTCCAGAGTAAAAGTGTACGTAGGACAAATTGTTTTTTTTTTTCCGATAGATACTAAACTTAAAACCCGGGCTATCCCTATGAACACGCACATCCAAAAACGGGATTGAGTTGTCTTGTTCCACTTCTAAAGTAAACTTAATGGAGGGGACTTGGTCATTTAACTGAAGGAGGAAGTTATCCAGGTCACGATTCATGGGCAGATACACAAAATATCGTCGACGTACCGCAACCAAGGGATGCCAACCCCCAGGATTCTCGGAATGTAAGTAATTTCAAAAAACTCCATATAAATATTGGAGAGAAGGGGGCGACAAAGGGTTGCCCATGGCCATCCCAAAAACTTGTTGATAATGCTCGCCATTGTTTGTGTGCAGGTAATGGCAGATCATAGTTATGTAATTCTCGGCGAGAAATCAAGCATATCATCAATCGGCACTTTTGTGAACAATGAACAAACGTCAAAACTGATCAATCTATCGTTGGTATTAATGCGAACATTATTCAATTTTTCAGTAAAATCCATGGAATTTTTTACGTGTGAATCAGAGATAGTTCCAAGAATGGGGACAAAATATTAACAAGCCATTTGGAGAGTTTATAGGTAATAGAGCCCACCGAGCTAATAATAGGGCGCATAGGGTTGCCCGGTTTGTGGGTTTTAATAAGACCATAAAGGTAAGGCAGAGAAGGTGAAGTGAGGTGAAGGTGAGGTTGCTAAATCTGTGGTAAAATTTGTTTTTGTCTCTTTTTCCTTATAAATCTGTATTTCTCTTACAATTTTATTTTTCAATTTATTGCTGTATGCGTATTTCTTATATATGTGTATATGTATGTATGTGTATGTATGTATATATATGTATATGTATATATATGTATGTATGTATGTATGTATATTACGGTTATGACATTTTTATAACCTCATGTTCCTGTATCATAAAATCGATGAACATTTGCCCCCTGACAATGAAAATAACAGTTTGTTCGATATATTTTGAAAAAACTTCACCCCAAAATAAGAAAGAAAAAATTAATAAAATAATAAATATAAATTTGCATGTTTATTTCACAATTATTATACATAAACATATATTATATTATACAACTTTATACCTATACAATACATATTAATTATACAAATACAATATTATACATTTACTCTATTATTTTTTAATTGTTTTACTTATTGCTTAAAATAAACCTGTGATTAAGGTTGTCTTTATTTTTACAGTTTACGTAAAGTTCTTGCATCACCTTAATGGCACGTTCCGCACATTGGTTGCTCCTTGGTATAGCTATTGCAGATGGGTCTCTGTTCCATGATTTTCCAGAGTATTTAGTGCTTTTCGGTATTGTTGCAAGATATGGACAATTTATGATAATCATCTTTCTTATACATCTGATTGCTGAACCAATAGTGTGCCCAGTCGTAGGAAATAAATCTGCAAATCTTATGCAGAGATTCTCTTCGTGTTGGTAGAAGTATATAGGTTAGGATTGCTAATATTGCTCTTGAATTCCATCTGGCGTTGCTGATGTTTGGTATTTTTTCGAAAATGTACCTTTGGAAATCTGCCATTTTCTTCAAGAAACCGAAAAACACGTGTTAGATGAAACAGAAACTTCATGTCATCACGCCATCCTGAACTTTCACAAATCTCTTCCTCGCTATTTTCAAAATTTGCTTTAAGTTCGTCATATTTCTTCATGATGTCTGAAACAAAAGGGTAATCAATGTTTGGTGATGTTTTATTACCTCCAAGTTCGTCATCCATCACCACACGAAGTATTCGGTCCAGTACGTGATGCTGGCAGCCAATGAATTGTGGCTTATCAAGCCCCTTTTCTGCAAACAATCTTTGTAGTCTGACTATAACTCCATTCAATTTTCCTGTATTGACACTTGTTGTATCTGCTACCATCATTTTTATGCTGCTCCATAAGTTATGCTCATCCAGAAGAGCCCGTATTCCATCAGAGATAGTTTCAGCTTTGCCATTTGCCAAACACAACACACCTAACTTGACTTCTCTGTTTTCATTTTCCAGAACAACCACCTGATATTCCTTAGCATCAATATGTTTACCATCAAAATGCAATGACCAATCTTCTAGTTGCAGCATTTCTTTCATTTCTTCTTTCAGTCGAACTGCTTCTCTGAACGTTGATTTGTAAATACCTGATTGAGATGGTGTTAGTATATTGATTCCTTCATTTGACAGCTGTTTGCAGACTTTTGCAGCTTTGCTTGTTGATAATTTTGAAGATATTACTAAATTGGTTGCAATTGCAGTTTTGCTATAATGTCTACGCATTGGCTTTCTTGCGGAAGATTCACAGTCATCTTCATGGTCACTAGGTTCTGTTTCACTCGTTATTGCATCACTATCTAACACATCGATGGACTCGATGGCAGAAGAATTGGACGCCACGCAAGTACTGGAGGTTTTCCTTATTCGTTTTGATGGATAGATAGTTTCTTTGCCTGCTAGTTTCTCAGTCACATATCCCACTTCACCTTTGTTCTCCTTTTGCAGATCGTAAAACTTTTTGTCCTCACTGCATAGCCATTGTCCATCTAATTTTGTGATATCAAATACAGTAGTTCATCCAGTATTGAATACTTGCCACGCCGTACACATTCATCATATGTCTTCAAGACTTTCTCGATCTTGCTTTGAACAACTTGATTAGACACATGTGGGAAATTAAATTTATCCCATAATTGAATGACTTCATTACAAATCACCTTTGCCCGGTCTTTTCTACTTTTTACATTGTTGCCTAGAAACAGGTATCTTCCAGCAATATGTATTTGGAGAGGCAAGCGGCTTTGTTCGAAAAGAGGTGACATTTCTGACGAGACGTTTCTTCTTTTGTGCGAGTTCTGAAACTGCACCAGATTCTTCGTCCAAGTTTCTTTGCCCTTTTCGCATTCAATAGCACTTCTCTTATGCGACATTGTAAGATAGATAACCTGAGATAAATAAATTCACTTGGAACAAGTACTTTCCGTTAATGATAAATTGTACGTGATATGTGTTCTGTTCACCAGCACTGTCTGAGGAGCGAATGCGCGAGACCCTTATCCGGCAACACTTATATAGAGGCCAGAGAGGGCGTGGCTTAAGGCAGACACGTGTATTTCTGGAATATTCCGGAATATTCAAGAAAATACTAGGTAACCAATCTAGAATGGTGCAATGCAGCTGTCTCGAATATACTAATATACTATATTTGCTTTCGGGGTGACATTTTTTTTAATTCTGAAGAATTAGGCCCTTTTTTATTGTTTTCAAGCAAAAGTTCATCGATTGATGATAGAGGAAACAATATTTATGACAAAAAATTAAAAAGTCATAACCCTAATGTATATATGTATGTATATGTATATATATTTGGTTATGCGGGTATACATGTGTAGTTGTATTATTTGTAATTTTTCCAATTGATATTTAATTTTTATTTCTTTATTTTTTTGTGACCTACCGATTTTTCAGATGATAATTATAAAAGCCTTTGGTAATTTTTTCCCTTATGCATATATATATATATATTCCTTATATATTGCGTTTATATTTCGTATATATACCTTATATATGTTGTATATATTTTTATAGTTCTTTATATATCATCTAGGCATCATTTTGTTTTCCAATTTATATTTACTTGTACTTTTTTATCCGTTTGTGACCATAGTATGCAATATGCATGATTTAGACAATAACTAAAAAACCTTTGATAATTTTTTCTTATAAATTTGTGTGCCCCTCTTAAAATTTATTTTTCAATTTATTGTTTTTGGTTTATTTCTTTGTGACATATATATCAATTTGGCATCATCTATTAAATTGATTGTAAACTTTCCTTTTTAGCTTGAATTTGTAGACTCCACTTACAATTTTTGGTTTTTTTATCTGTTGGTTTATTTCTTTATGGTTATTTAGGCTGTGACGTATATATCACTAAGGCATTATTTTGTAATTTTTTTTTCTACAATTTATATTTATATTTATTTTTATTTCTTTATTCTTTTGTGACCTGTTTCATAAACAAGCCATTTGAATTTTTGTTGAATTTCGGGCAAAGTGCTAAAAGTGTAATTTTTCCATACAAATATGTTTGCTCCTCCCACAATTTTTTCTATACTTACTATATATATATATATATGTTTATTTTTGTAACCTATACCAGACAAAATGAGTGGTCCACCTTCAAAAATTTAGGCATTGCCAAACGTAATGTTTTGACTGTTATTCCCCAACCGTGGATCCAACCTTTGTTGGATGAAATTTACAACGAGTTGCGTCAGAGAACTTCACTTCGAAACATTTTGGATCGCAAAATTAAAAATCTCATTCGAAATAGTCAGTGGAGTAAAAAAGCAAGCTCAAAATGTGTTGTGAACCTTTCTTCGAAAAACATTAGTGACGATGCAAAAAGTGCCCTTGGATTTGGTATGTCCTTGTTTATTGTTAAAAAACCTACTGCTTTACAAATTTGTCATAGTCTTGCTTGTTTTGAAAAACAGTGTAACCTTCCTCAGTCTTTGGTTAACATAGTTAAAGGCCTTTCTATGGTGATGCGAATATTACTTACGAAGATAACTTTCCTAAACGTTTCCGCAATAGCCTTTCACAATTAAAAAAAGATAGTGAGCTCCATATTACTAAAGCAGACAAGGCTAACACCTTAGTCATTATGGACAAAGTGGACTACATTGGAAAGATGAACGAGCTGCTTCAGGACCCCGCCACATACGTGAAACTTAGGAAGAACCCGCAGGATGATGTCATCAAATCATTCAATAGTGGCTTGAAACGCATTCTCAAAGATCATAAGGACTTAATTCCCCTTTTTTTGTCCACTTCACCTTCTCTACCTTACCTTTATGGTCTTATTAAAACCCACAAACCGGGCAACCCTATGCGCCCTATTATTAGCTCGGTGGGCTCTATTACCTATAAACTCTCCAAATGGCTTGTTAATGTTTTGTCCCCCATTCTTGGAACTATCTCTGATTCACACGTAAAAAATTCCATGGATCTTACTGAAAAATTGAATAATGTTCGGATTAATACCAACGATAGATTGATCAGTTATGACGTTTGTTCATTGTTCACAAAAGTGCCGATTGATGATATGCTTGACTTTCTCGCCCGAGAATTACATAACTATGATCTGCCATTACCTGCACACACTGTTTTGAAACTTATTAAGCTTTGTATCAAGGATTGTAAATTCACTTTCAATGGCGAGCATTATCAACAAGTTTTTGGGATGGCCATGGGTAACCCTTTGTCGCCCCTTCTCTCCAATATTTATATGGAGTTTTTTGAAATTACTTACATTCCGAGAATCCTGGGGGTTATCAACAAGTTTTTGGGATGGCCATGGGTAACCCTTTGTCGCCCCTTCTCTCCAATATTTATATGGAGTTTTTTGAAATTACTTCCATTCCGAGAATCCTGGGGGTTGGCATCCCTTGGTTGCGGTACGTCGACGATATTTTGTGTATCTGGCCCATGAATCGTGACCTGGATAACTTCCTCCTTCAGTTAAATGACCAAGTCCCCTCCATTAAGTTTACTTTAGAAGTGGAACAAGACAACTCAATCCCGTTTTTGGATGTGCGTGTTCATAGGGATAGCCCGGGTTTTAAGTTTAGTATGTATCGGAAAAAACAAACAATTTGTCCTACGTACACTTTTACTCTGGACATGACACCCCTATTAAGAAGGCCATATTTTCCTCAATGTTTCTCCGCGCTCTTAGGATCGCCAGTCCGGAATACATCGATGCCGAATTGGAAAATATCAACTGTATTGGAAGTGAGCTGTGTTACCCATCTGCGTTCATGGAATCTTGTCTTAATAAGGCTAAACGAACTTCTATCGTGTGAATAATAACACTCGCACCTTGTCAAAGAATATTTTTGTACTTCCATTTTTCCCGGGCTTCTTAGGCATTGCTAATGTACTTAAACTTTTGGATATCAGTGTAGTTTTTTCATATAACAATATTGTGAAAAACATCATAGTAAAAAATAGCCATACCAATAATTCAGGCATTATCTATAAAATTGGGTTAAGCAATGTGATTCCTTTTACATAGGTCAGACGGGAAAGGATTTGCAAACGCGTGTAAAACAGCATCAATATTCCGTTAGAACGGGACAGTTGTCCAGTGCCCTTTTTGTCCATTTGTCAGAGTTATCCCATTGTATTGATTGGAATAATGCTTCAGTTTTGTTTCACTCTAGCAACATTGTTAATAGAAATATTCTTGAGTCGGCTATAATTCAACTTACAAATAACTTTAACATGAGTAAAGGTTTGTTTCAACTCGATCCCGTTGCTCTGAATTCCTTCAGAATGGATTTAAACAAAAAGAGCAGGTTGCTAAATCTGTGGTAAAATTTGTTTTTGTCTCTTTTTCCTTATAAATCTGTATGTTTGTCTTACAATTTTATTTTTCAATTTATTGCTGTATGCGTATTTCTTATATATGTGTATATGTATGTACAGTATGTGTATGTGTATATATATATATATATGTGTATGTATATATATGTATGTATGTATGTATGCATATATGTAGGTATATGTATATATATTTGGTTATGCGGGTATACATGTGCAGTTGTATTATTTGTAATTTTTCCAATTTATATTTATTTTTATTTCTTTATTCTTTTGTGACCTACCGATTTTTCAGACGATAATTATAAAAACCTTTGGTAATTTTTTCCCTTATGCATATATATAATATATATACAGGGTGGGCGGAAAGTAGCTCCCTATTTTGGATTGGTAAAAAAATACGTATATTATCCATTTATTTCAGAAGAAATAATATGAAAAGGTAGGCATACATGGTAGGTTTTCTCTAAAATTCAATGTGGGATCCAACTCTTTCCACCAGCTTCTGGAGCCGCCCAGGAATGGCGTCCACTGACTTTAGCAGGAACTCCGGCGGGATGGAGGACATGACTTCCCGAATTCGGTCCTCCAGTTCTTCCAATGTCCTCGGTTTGGTGCGGTAGACTTCTTCCTTTACCCACCCCCAAAGAAGTCGCACGGTTACCGCTGAAAAACGGCAGAATCGGTTCAGTGTAACGGTGTGGTGTGGTATGACCTCAGATCAGGTTGTGGGCCCGTTCCTTCTGCGCAACACCATGAATGCTGAGCGGTACCTTGCTATGTTGCGAAACGAGGTCTGGCCGGTTGTCAGCACATGGGAGAACATCGACGATCTGATATTTATGCAAGATGGCGCCCCTCCGCACTTCGCTCTTGTTGTCCGTGAGTGGCTGGATGCCCACTTCCCTGGGCGTTGGATGGGTCGTCGTGGTCCACATCAATGGCCAGCCAGGAGCCCGACTTGACACCGTGCGACTTCTTTCTTTGGGGGTGGGTAAAGGAAGAAGTCTACCGCACCAAACCGAGGACATTGGAAGAACTGGAGGACCGAATTCGGGAAGTCATGTCCTCCATCCCGCTGGAGTTCCTGCTAAAGTCAGTGGACGCCATTCCTGGGCGGCTACAGAAGCTGGTGGAAAGAGTTGGAGCCCACATTGAATTTTAGAGAAAACCTACCATGTATGCTACCTTTTCATATTATTTCTTCTGAAATAAATAGATAATATACATATTTTTTACCAATCCAAAATAGGGAGCTACTTTCCGCCCACCCTGTATATATATATATATATATATTTCTTATATGTTGCGTTTATATGTCGTATATATACCTTATATATGTTGTATATATTTTCATAGTTCTTTATATATCATCTAGGCATCATTTTGTTTTCCAATTTATATTTACTTGTACTTTTTTATTCGTTTGTGACCATAGTACACATGATTTAGACAATAACTAAAAAACCTTTGGTAATTTTTCCCTTAAATTTGTGTGCCTCTCTTAAAATTTATTTTTCAATTTATTTTTTTTGGTTTATTTCTTTTTTTTCTTTGTGACATATACAGTATATCAATTTGGCATCATCTATTAAATTGATTGTAAACTTTCCTTTTGAGCTTGAATTTGTAGACTCCACTTACAATTTTTAGTTTTTTTATCTGTTGGTTTATTTCTTTATGGTTATTTAGGCTGTGACGTATATATCACAAAGGCATTATTTTGTAATTTTTTTCTCCAATTTATATTTATATTTATTTTTATTTCTTTATTCTTTGTGACCTGTTTCATAAACAAGCCATTTGAATTTATGTTGAATTCGGGCAAAGTGCTAAAAGTGTAATTTTTCCATACAAATATGTTTGCTCCTCCCACAATTTTTTCTATACTTACCATATATATATATATATATATATTATATATGTTTATTTTTGTAACCTATATATTGCCTTGAACTCTCCTTTCACTCCAGTGTTCCTGAGGATGTCATTAGACGAAAGCGCTTGAGCACCACTTTGTTTCTTTTCCCTTCGTGGTTTTATTCATCCCGTTGCTCTGAATTCCTTCAGAATGGATTTAAACAAAAAGAGCAGGTTGCTAAATCTGTGGTAAAATTTGTTTTTCAATTTATTGCTGTATGCGTATTTCTTATATATGTGTATATGTATGTACAGTATGTGTATGTGTATATATATGTATACACAACATCATTGAAATAACAACTAATATAAAGGCAACAGGAAAGGAAAGAACACGCACAACAGAAAGAAGCAAATTCGAAATTTTTAATTTTCACTACAAAGCTATAAACTGGGAAGAGGTGACATCCAGCATGGAAGTAATAGATTGGAAAACCATTTTCGAGGCCAAGACAACGGAAGAGATGCTAATGACGTTAGAGGAGAAGACGTTAGAAATTGTGGAAAAACACGTCCCAAAGATACAACAAAGAGGAAAGAGAAGCAGGTTCGAAAGACAAAGAGGGCATTGTTCCGAAAGAGAAAAAGAGTGACTGCAAAATTAAGTAATTGTAAAGATAACATCAGAAAAATATTAAATGATAAACTGCAAGTATCGATGTCGTCATAGAGGAACTAATCGAGAAGCATACAGAAAAAGAAGAAGATGACGCTATAGAAGCGATAAAGGCTAACTCAAAGTACTTCTATAATTTCGCAAAAAGAAAGTCGAAAAACTATGCGACTATCGGGCCTTTAAAAAATGAGAATAGTGATTTATCTGATGATCTAACAGAAGTAGCTGAAATATTAAAAGCTCAGTATGAATCATCTTTCAGTATCCCAAAAACTGACAAACTGATATGCGATAGAAACGCGTTCTTTGAAGAAGAACCACAAGGGGAAAGTATAACGGATTTCGACTTTACGACGGAGGATATTGCACAAGTCATAGGGAAACTAAAAACACACTCAGCGGCAGGACCGGATAAATGGAATGCCACACTGATCAAAAACTGCAAGAATGCAATCGCTGAGCCCCTATACTGGATATGGAGACGATCATTAAACACGGGAGAAATACCGGGCATCCTGAAGAGCGCGAACATCGTCCCAATATATAAAGGAGGAGATCGATCCGAGGCCAAAAACTATAGGCCAGTGTCGCTTACATCTCATCTCACCAAAATATTTGAAAGAATTGTTAGACAGAAAATCTATGACTTTTTGGAAACTCAGAAAAAATTCAATGATAAACTACACGGGTTTCGGTCAGGCAGATCATGCCTGTCACAACTAATGGAACACTACAACAACATTATTGATTCACTTGAAAGTAATGAAAACTATGATGTACTATACACAGACTTTGCTAAAGCGTTCGACAAGTGTGACCATGGAATCATAATACATAAACTGAAATATATGGGAATAACAGGAAAAGTAGGGAAATGGATATATAATTTCCTTAGTGAGCGGAGGCAAGTCGTTACAGTACAAGGAGTATCTTCATCAGAATCAGAGGTCCTCAGCTCAGTACCAGAGACAGCACAGTAACATCCTTTGCAGATGACACAAAGATCAGTAGAAAAATACGAAAATCAGAAGACATAGGATCTCTACAAACCGACATAAACAAAATTTACAAGTGGACGGAAGACAACAATATGAAGTTTAACACCGAGAAATTTCAGCTATTACGGTACGGAAAAAGAGAAGACCTAAAGTCCATGGAATATTATACCCCAAATGGACAGGAAGTCCAGAGAAATTCCAGAGCAAAAGATTTAGGGGTTGTAATGACAGATGATGCGAAATTTGAAACACAAAATAAGATAGCAGTAAACAGAGCAAAGAGAATAACGGGTCTGATATTGAGAACTTTTAAACGAAGGGATAGGAATGTAATGATCCCCCTACTGAAAACCCTGATAATACCCAAACTGGAATACTGCTCGGTCCTAACATCCCCATATAAAAAAGAAGACATTAGACAGCTGGAGGGGATTCAAAGAAGTTTCACAGCCAAGATCAATGGGTGCAAAGAACTAAATTACTGGGAAAGGTTACGAGAACTAAACCTATATTCACTGGAAAGGAGAAGAGAGAGATACACCATTATTTACACTTGGAAAATAATGGAGAAACTAGTCCCTAATCTTACTCTGAATCCCATAACTCCCCAAACAACGGTGGAAGGTAGAAACGGTAGACTGTTTCGTATTCCCAAATTGAAGGCGAGACAGGGAACATCCTTAACCCTGAAAGAAAATAGTTTTGTAGTGAGAGGACCAAAACTATTTAATCAGCTGCCCAAAGACCTAAGAAACACGAAGGGAGTTGCAGTGGAAATCTTCAAAAGAAGACTTGACGCCTGGCTCAGAACAATCCCCGATGAGCCGGGCGTACCTGGCTATGTGAGGTGGAGAGCGCAAGAATCCAACTCACTACTTCACCAGACCAACTCGAGAGGAGGGGCGACACGCTTGACCTTCGCGAAATGAGAAATCATCACGTGGAACCTTTGTAAGGTTGTAAGGTAAGGTATATGTATGTATGTATGTATGCATATATGTAGGTATATGTATATATATTTGGTTATGCGGGTATACATGTGCAGTTGTATTATTTGTAATTTTTCCAATTTATATTTATTTTTATTTCTTTATTCTTTTGTGACCTACCGATTTTTCAGACGATAATTATAAAAACCTTTGGTAATTTTTTCCCTTATGCATATATATATATATATATATATTTCTTATATGTTGCGTTTATATGTCGTATATATACCTTATATATGTTGTATATATTTTCATAGTTCTTTATATATCATCTAGGCATCATTTTTTTTCCAATTTATATTTACTTGTACTTTTTTATTCGTTTGTGACCATAGTACACATGATTTAGACAATAACTAAAAAACCTTTGGTAATTTTTCCCTTAAATTTGTGTGCCTCTCTTAAAATTTATTTTTCAATTTATTTTTTTTGGTTTATTTCTTTTTTTTCTTTGTGACATATACAGTATATCAATTTGGCATCATATATTAAATTGATTGTAAACTTTCCTTTTGAGCTTGAATTTGTAGACTCCACTTACAAGTTTTAGTTTTTTTATCTGTTGGTTTATTTCTTTATGGTTATTTAGGCTGTGACGTATATATCACTAAGGCATTATTTTGTAATTTTTTTTTCTCCAATTTATATTTATATTTATTTTTATTTCTTTATTCTTTTGTGACCTGTTTCATAAACAAGCCATTTGAATTTATGTTGAATTTCGGGCAAAGTGCTAAAAGTGTAATTTTTCCATACAAATATGTTTGCTCCTCCCACAATTTTTTCTATACTTACCATATATATATATATATATATATGTTTATTTTTGTAACCTATATATTGCCTTGAACTCTCCTTTCACTCCAGTGTTCCTGAGGATGTCATTAGACGAAAGCGCTTGAGCACCACTTTGTTCTTTTCCCTTCGTGGTTTTATTCATCATATATATATATATATTATATATATTTTTTTTTTTTCAACTGCAAAGAACACGCAGTATAATTAACGTAAAGAACGACGCTTGTATAGAAGACATGCCGCGCAAGATGAGGAGGGAGAACGAACAAATGAAAAATGAGGTAACCACCCGGGAATCGAACCCGGGATCTTCCGTTTGCCGGTCAGATATGATAACCATTACACCATGGGCCTCACTCGATCAGAAGTCGTAATTCTCCTACATACGCGCAAAAACCAATGCCCCGAGGGGGGCACCTCCCGCATGCCGCACATTAAGGTATATTTATATACACACACACATATATATATATATATATATATCGTAAAGAACGAAGCTTTGTATAGGAGAATTACCCGCGCAAGATGAGAGCGAAAGAACGAAACAAAGAGGTAACCACCCGGGAATCGAACCCGGGATCTTCCGATTGCCGGTCAGATATGATAACCATTACACCACGGGCCTCACTCAATGAAATGTCGTAATTCCTCTACATGCGCGCAGAAACCAATGCCCCAAAGGGGCACCTCCCGCATGCCGTAACATTATATACATTATAACTGCAAACACGCAGTACGAGACATTATAAAGAGTAGAGATAGGGCTTATAGGCAACATAAGTGCGATAAAGACAATTTGTTGTTACGAAACAACTACATATCTCTGAGGCGTGAAGCGAAAAGTGTAATAAAAAAGTCCAAGCGCGAATTTGAAATCTCCATAGCTCGTGACGGTAAAGAAAACCGCAAGCGATTCTTTCAATACGTCAAAAATAGAAATCCAGTAAAAAGTGTCTTAGGTCCATCGAAAAATGTAAATGGAGATCTAGTCTCTGAAAACAAGGAAATGGCTACCTTGCTAAACGAATTTTTTACGTCAGTTTTTACTATAGAAGATGTAACGAATATCCCTACGGTCATAGACATAATACCTTTTGATAATGGTAATATTTTGGATAATATTGTCGTTAGTGAAGGGGAAGTAATGCGCTATATTGATAAAATGAAAACGCGTAAATCACCGGGTCCGGATTCCATATATCCCATACAACTAAAAGAATTAAAAGATAGCATTGTTGTGCCGCTAACAAAGATTTTTAATGCGTCTATTTCTGAGGGGTGCGTACCAGATAATTTCAAGTTAGCAAACGTAACACCTATCTTTAAGAAAGGCGATAAAGGTGCGGCGGGAAATTAGAGGCCAATCAGTTTAACGTCTGTTGTAGGTAAGCTACTGGAATCAATAATTAGGGATCGTATAGTCGAACACTTAGAAGTGCATAAGCTCGTTAGAAATACGTAACACGGATTTAGGCGAAACAAATCTTGATTAACTAATCTTTTAGAATTTTTCCAAAGCGTGGTTGACGTTTACGATAGACATCGGGCGGTTGATGTAGTGTATTTAGATTTTCAAAAAGCGTTTGACACCGTGCCGCACAAAAGACTCATTGAAAAAACTAAGGCTCATGGAATCAGGTGTGTAGTAATAAATTGGCTAGAAGAGTGGTTGCGAGGCAGGAAACAGAGGGTGGTGGTTGATGGAGCGGAGTCGTGTTGGGCTAATGTAGCGAGTGGCGTTCCTCAGGGTTCTGTATTTGGCCCATTGCTTTTTCTTATATATATTAACGATTTAGATGTCGGCATAGTCAGTACAGTTTCAAAGTTTGCGGATGACATGAAGCTGGGTGGTAGGGCGATTAATGACGAAGATAGAGGTAAAATTCAGGAAGATCTGAATAAAATCGTTGATTGGTCAGTCACATGGCAAATGAGATTTAACGTTGACAAGTGCAAAATTTTGCATATAGGTTCGCGTAACGGTAATTTTGCGTATAGTATGTCAGAGAAAGATTTAACAAGCGTAGAGCAGGAAAAAGATTTAGGAATTATAATCACTGGTGATTTAAAAGTAGCGAAACAAAGTACAGCAGCGGTTAATAAGGCGAACAAAGTGTTAGGTTTTATAGCTCGAAATTTTGAGTACAAATCGCACGATATTATAGTTCCAATTTATAAATCATTAGTTAGACCCCATTTGGAGTACGCGGTCCAATTTTGGAATCCGCATATGCGCAAAGATATAGACAAAATCGAAAGAGTTCAAAGACGAGCAACTAAGATGATTCCGTCGCTTAGGTCAAAGTCGTACGAGGATAGGCTTAAGGAGTTAAAATTGACAACACTCGAGACTAGGAGGTTAAGGGGTGATCTAATCCAGGTTTTCAAAATTATGAATGGGTTCGATAACGTAGATAGAGATAGCTTTCTCGAAATATCTCAATATAATAGGACTAGAAATAACGGGTGTAAGTTGACAAGTAGGAGGTTCGAGACAGCAGTTGCGAAAAACATTTTTACGCATAGAATAGTAAATAGCTGGAATAGTTTGCCGGTAGAAGTAATTAGTAGCACGTCTATAAACATGTTTAAAAATCGATTAGACGCATATGTTGATAGAAAGGGTATAGTTTAAGGTAGTAAAATTAAGGGTTTCTGGGGATAGATCCCACAGCTCAACACAAGTGTTGTGGGATATAAGGAGGCAGCGTCTTGGGTTAGGGGATACTCTCTGTCCTTACACACCCCATTTAAAGAGATTCCTCTGCCGAGCGGTGCCCCCCATAGTACTGTGAGGTATTGAAAAACTCATGATCTTCACTTGCCCCACAAACACCTTTAAATGGGAGACCCAAAATGGGTGCACACACATTTATACATTACTGTACAGTCTTTACAGCCACACCTACACTTTTCCTCGTAAGTGTATATATTGTAATGTATATGGTTGTAAATTTTGACTTGGTCCGCAATCGATATGGACCGTGACTTGGTGGATACAGTAATGAAATTGACTGGATTCTTTGGATCTGATATATTTGCATGTCCTTTATAAATAGATATAGAGTGTAACATATTTGTGGACAGTAGTCTATTATGACTTGATCCTCTGGATCCAGAGATTCTATCTTTAGTTTTAAATCGATAATTAATTAGTTTTTAATTGCTAATTATTTAGTTTCGTAAAAATTGGTTGTTGCCAATTTACCGGCAGTTTTTGCATAAATTTCCTATGTTCGTGTGGTTCGGAACCCAAGTAAAATTGTAGGTCCCCTCCGCCACCACGGAGGACATACACAATACACGATTACGAACACAGTTAGGTAGACCAGCCATGAGTGGATCCTAGGGTCTTTGTTGGTCTGAAACATTATAACATTATATATATATATATATATATATATATATATATATATGTGTGTGTGTATATATATATATATATATGTATATATACAGTGTGTCCGTAAGTCATGGTGGGATTTTAAATAGCTATATTATTGCAACGAAACATGATAATGAGATGAAAAAAAGGCAAATTGAAGAACAACTCTAAAAGAATAACATTATTTAACGTAGTTCGATATGGGCTCCTCTGGTAGCCTGCAGACATCTAGGCGGTGATTCAATTCCAGCCACACACCCCAAGAACATCAAGAGTGACGGATGCGATAGCTTCCGTGATTCGCTCGTGCAAGTGATGAATATCCCTAATGGGTACACTGTACACTAGGGTGGAGCGAAAAATACTTTTTTTCTAGTATGAAGTTCTAATAGTGATTAAAAGTTGCATTTAGTGGACGATATGTACCTGCCAAAATATGAGTTCATTTGTTTAATATTTTCAGCTGCCACCAGGGGGGCTAAATTTAACACAATTTTGGGTAAAAAGGAAAAAAATGCTTCTATTTTAGGTTTATCAAACTATTATAAAATTTTATCTTAGAATTATCTAATAGTTTGATTAAGATTCTTAAATGATAAGAATTCTTTTTGTAAAAATGCCTTTTTATATGCTTAATATCTTCAGCTGCCACAAGAGGGCTGAAGTTAACTTAAAAATAACAATTAAGTATGATTCTGTATTTACTTGAAAAAGGGAACAGTAATAAATTAGGATGTCTCTCTCCTTTATACTGGCTTGAGACAGTTAAGAAACGTTATTTCGTGCCTTAGCGGAGTTACCACCCTTTCCCCAACCAACCTCCCTCTAGAAAGGGTTCTTGCTGAAGACTATTTAGTAATTTGCTTTTGTGTCAAATTTTGGCTGTTTTTTCCTTGATTCTAATGTAGCACGAATCCAACCGTCTCTGTTTGTAGGTCCGCAGACTGATCCAGCAGCGTCTGTAACGAGCTTGACGCATCTCTCTACGGCTTGTGTATGACATGGAAACTGAAATAATTCTGAATGAAGAGTAGTACCATGTTTGATGCATGATTCAATATCAAGAGAAACTCCTTTGGTTATCGGTGGTTCTGCTATCTGAAAATCTTGCCACATAATGAGATCTGTATAGTCTTTGGCATAAAAATTTATTTCTGGCACCTTAAAATACCTGATAACATCTGTTTCTTGAATGCATGCCCTTGCTTTTATGATACGCCTAAATCCCAACTGACGCACATGCTCCCTTTCATCAGCTATCATTGCAATGAGAATGTTTTCTTGATTTGCGTTATGCATTTCGCTGAATGACTGAGTCATGTACTCTCCTAAGCTCTTCACGGAGATACCGGCTTCTTGCAATCATATGCCACATATGTTTAGCACCATATTGGCATAATGGTTTACGCTATATCTGAAACCACATTGGGCGTATACGCTAACAATGAAAGTAGCTAATTCTTGTAAATTGCCTGAAGGATTCTCTGTGCTGCATATAACCGCAGAGTCCTGTTTGCTGTGGTGAGCCACCTTGAATGTGATATATTGCCTGGACTCTTATGACCAAGACTCTTTGAGAATGTTCCACTTGATATAGCCTTGTGAATTTCAAGAAGGTATTTCTGGTCAGTACTTATGTCATCTACATCACTTCACACATGTTCTCTTGAATTTCAATGGGTTTGAAGTTAACTATGGGAAGCTTTCACAGTCTGAAAGTGCTCGGCCAATTTCTCCTGAAAATGCTCTTGGTCCAGTAGTGGTTCCATCCAAGTGATGAAACAGATGGCGCAATGGAAGTTCATTAAGGTGTAAAAGGCATATCAGCCACTGCAGTGGCTTATTAAAGGCTTCTTCCAGTAATCTTATTGTGCCTCCAATACTACCAGTGTTAACCACTGTCGAATCACAGCCAACTGCAACGATGTTCCTATATCAACATTCCTTTCTTTCAAGCAATTCACTAGCGCTGTGCAAATGTATTTAGCTTTGCCACTGGAAGGTGTCACATGTGCAAAGTACAGAGAGTGTGGTTCAGATATTATGCTGATATGCTCTTCGCGTTTGGTTCTTTGGTGGTTAGAGCCATCACTCTCCTGGACTTGAATCATTGTTTTATCCTTTCTGCCATCAAAGTATAATCCCCGCATGGTTTTTGGCTCTCCTATCTGTTGTAGTTCCTT